>JAODAL010080921.1:0-12077 GCA_025379985.1 Phyllomedusa bahiana | reverse complement strand
ACAGAAAAAACCTAAGATGGGGCCCTAATCTAAAATAAAACCCTTTTATTAGTAAAATTATTAAAACATGCAAAATTTCCCCTCTACTCCTTTGGGTAACACCCTAATAATTTTACTATAATAAAACAAAAGGCAACATTTTCCCCAAATTACAAAAAGTAGGTAATGTTACATTTTTAAAACAGTTTCATATAGTAAACAAACCAGGGAAAGGGCCCGGTTAAAAATTTAAGAAAAAACAGAGTAACCCGCCCCAAAAAAGGGGGGGGCCCCCCCCGTCCCGGAAGGCTCGCCCTGTTGAAACCCTACCCAAACCAAATTACATAAGTGAGGAATATATATTGCTTTTTGCAGCCAATCACTGCACAAAGAGTGCAAAAAGGGGAAAAATGCCGCAAAAAACCCGCATTCAAGCCAATATGGACAGATTTTGTTCTTGGTATTTTATCATCGTATTAAGAGTTAAAAAAAACCGCCAGATGTCCAAACATGCCCCCGATTCCCACGCGTTTCCCCCCCCGGTACAGGGGGGGTTCCTCGGGGGAAACCAATAAGTATGGCTAACCCATATTTTCCCCCAATGGACCCCCTGGCAAAACGTAAAAACCATACACTTTGGTGATAAGTTTGTGTCAACAGAGTTACCTATATATATACAATGACATATCCCCCCTTTTTTTGGGTTGGCCCCTTTTTCAAAGAAATTACCGGCTACGGGGGGAAGTTCCCCTCGGCGTCTCTCCACCTCCAGGGCGCAGGCGAGACCCTTTGATAGCGGAAGTGATCAAAGGCCCTTTCCCGCACATGCGAAATTTGTTTTTGCTAAAACATAAACCCATTTTTATAAAAAGTGTCAAGATCTTTTTGGGGAACAGGGGGGAAAAAGGGGGGCTATTATGCTATTCGGGGAAAATGACCCGAAAAGGAGGGTTTTTAAAGGACCTAGGGGAAAAATGGTGATGGAAGCATTAGTTTTGGGGACAAAGGGGGTCTAAAAATGGGGCCCAAGTTCCTTTCCCGAAAACCCCAAAAAATTGCTACCTTTTATTCCCTCCCAAAGGTCCTTTAAGGGGGACGACCCCCCTTTAAAAGGGAAAGTCCGTTCGTATCGGGGTTTTTGATTCCCTCCCCCAAAATTTTTGGGAATTTATCTCGTTTGGGTTTTGAGAGGTTTTTTTTTACTACCTACCCCCTACAAAAGGGAAGTTTCGGATTTGCGAATAGACGGGAAGGGATTAATTTTAAATCAGAGGTAAAAGCGGGTTTTCTTTTGGGACGGGGAAAGCTCTTTACAGTAGTATCCATCAGGATTTTGGTTTAAAAGGGCGGTTAAACATTTTCTTAAGCAAGGGGGACCCGGGAAAGGGAAATCACTATTTTTTGTTTTTTAAATTTTTGGGGAGTTCGTTTTTGACTAAACAACTTTTTCCTCTTGGGGCCCCGGGGACTCTAAACCAGCTCGGGGGGCACGGCAATGGGGGGGGCCCCTGTGTTTCCCACAAAATGCAAAATTTTTTTTCCGGGGCGGGGGGGGAAAAGTCCCGGGTTTGCTCGAGAGGAAAAAAGGTGATTATACGCCCCATATTTTATTTTGGGGGGGCTTTTATATTGATAAAGTGTTCAATTTGGCAGGGGTCTAAAGAACTTTTGATGCCCTTTGTGTCCCCTTAAATTTCAAAACCCTATTGGTTTTCGTTTTACCAGCGAAAATAAATGATAAGGAGCTGTCTTTTTTTGGGCATTAAATCTGGAAAGGAAATCACTTGGTTTAGATAAAAGACGGGCCACTTTTAGAAAACCTACGGCGAAAAACCCAAAAATTCGGGGGTGGGAAAGTCATCATCCAAAAAAACCCTTAAAACAGGGTATTTTCCCAGGGGCCAATATCTTAGGGGCGGGGAAAAAAAATTGTTCACAGATTGAGAGCTTCCATAGGCAGTCCAGGGGAGCTTTTTAAAAAAGATTTTTTGAAAAGGGAAAATCCATTAAAACCCCATTACAATGCTTTTGGTCACGCCCTTACTTTTCCCAAAAGATTGCTTTGTTGACCCCCCAAAAAAAAGGAAGGGAAAAAAAAAGAGGGTAAAAAAAATTTTGGGGGTTTTGGGGGCAATGAAAACATGTCAAATGAGGGTTTTTAAAATTTTTTTAAAAGACACTGGGGGGTCCTATGCTCTGAAACAGGATCTTAAGGGAAATTCTCATTTTGAGCGCCCTTTGATAACATATAGAAGGGGGGGCTCCCATTTTGAGATAAAGGAAAAAGTTTCATAAACCACTATGTTCCCCCCCTAGGAAAAAAGGAAGTGGATTTATCGAAAAAAAATTGGGAATGTTTTAAAGTTGGGAAAAAGGGGTTTTTATTGCCCTTATTTTTAATGGGAAACTAAAAACTTTTATAGTTTAGTCTAGTGAGGAGTATGGAATTCGTGATTTTTTGAAAAATGTGATTTTAAGGGGGTCTTTTTTTAAAGATTATCTGTGAGTGGGTCTCCAAATAAAGGGGGAAAACCAAAAAGGGGCCCCAAAAAAGGATTCGGAGAACATCTTGGGGGACGTGAGAAAACAGGAGAACCCCCCTTGGGTCAGGGATTTATGGTTTAGGGCATAATGGTGTTTTTTTTTTGATTTTTAAAAAAAAAAAATTTTTTTGGGGATTGAAAAAAATTCGACCAAACCCCCCGGGGGGAGGTGATATGGGGTAAAAAATATTACTCCAAAAAGAGACAGAATGGATGTTTAGATTAAGGGAAAAGGTGCAAACCCAAGGGTCTTTAAAGAGGTTTTTGTACTTTTTGGTTTTTTTCTCTAACCCCCCTTTCCCCTGGGTTTGGGGTTAAATTTTTTTTCCCTGAAGGGTTAATCTGAACGGGAATTTGTCTTACCCTGTTTTTTTCAATATACCATGGATTAATCAATTGGGCTGTATATGTCTGTTTGGATTTGAAATTTTTTCAGTGACTAAACCCCCCATTGATCAGTTTGTTTTTTGTTTGGCGAAGTTCAATTTTTTTTATTTAAAATTTTGGGGGTTTGGTTTCCCCCCCCCAAGGGGCTTTTCCCCCCCCTTATATTTAAAAAAAAAGAACCTAAAGGGTTTTTGGGGGAAATTTTTGGAATTATCAAATTTTTTCTGCCGGGGAATTTTTTAACAATAAAAAAGGGGGGTTTTTTTTTTTTTATCAAATTTTGGCTAGTCCCCCCCCTTTATACTTTTTTGGGAAACCCCTCTGAAAGCGTGATTTTTTTCCCAAATTTTTACTAGGGTTGCGCTGCTATTAGGCAAAGGCCCCCGGTTTGGTAAAAAACGTTTGTCCCGGGTGTACAAAGGAGTGCGCAGGCGCAGTGGGAGTTTGAAGCTAGAAGCATGAAGGGTTTTTGATTTAACAAACGCATGTGCCCGGGAAATGCCCTTTTGATCACTTCCGGTATCAGGGTTTTGCGCCCCGCGCCCTGGAGGTGGAAGGGGGACGCCGAGGGGGAAATTCCCCCGTAGCCGGTAATTTTTTGAATGGCCCAACTGAAAAGGAGGGTATTTCATTGTTAAAATATATAGGGAAGCTCTGGGAAAGGGCACTAAACTAATCACCTAAAGTGTATGGTTTTAAAGTTTTTCCAGTGGTCCCTTTGTGGGATATTGGGTTAGCCAAATTAAATTGGGGGGGGGCCCCTTAGGAAACCCCCCGTAAACCTGGGGGGAAAGCGTCGGGAAATCGGGGGATGTTTGGACTTTGGCATTTTGGATTTTTGAACTCTGATCGATGATAATTTCCAAGAAAAAATCTGTCAATTGGCTTGAATGCTGTTTATTGCGGCATTCTCCTTTTTGAAAATCTTTGTGCGGGTTTGGTGCAGAAGGAAAAATTCTATTATGTATTTGGATTTGGGTGGGTACAACAGGGCGGTTTTTCCGGACGGGGCCGCCCTTTCGGGACATTCTCTGTCTTTCTTGTATTTAACAGGTTTTGTGTTTGTGACTAATGATATCTAGTTTTAAAGTGAAAAATTATATATTTATTTGGGGGAATATTTTTCTTTTGTTTTACAGTAAGTTATTGGGTTTACCTATGGATAGGGGGCCCATTGTGCATGTTTTAAATTTTTGACTAATAAAGGTTTTTTTTTAGATTAGGGGCCCTATTTTTAGTGTTTTTTCTGTGATATAAAATAAGCCAACTAAAAGAAGGCGTAAAAACAAAAATCAAGGCTATTTACACGGCTTTTTTCTGGGCGTATTCGCCGTAAATTTCCCCCGTACTGCGCAAAAATTTGGGGTTAAAAAAGTCCCCGTCATTACAGTAATCCACAGTTCTCAAGGATCTATGGATTACGTCTTCTTCCCCGCCACACAATACGGGGGAACGGGGGAGAGAAGTGCATTCAATTATTCACGCGTATAGCGCTGAGATAATGATGTCTATGGGGCTGGGTGGGATGGCCCCCCCCGCCCCCCCCCATACACACGGCATAATTTGGGGGGGGAAAAACTCCCGCAATTAAGCCCTTGAAACCTAGCCTAAACGTGCCAAATTTATTAACATTAGGATAAATATGGTACATTTTAACACTG
Organism: Phyllomedusa bahiana; assembly: GCA_025379985.1. Classification (NCBI taxonomy): domain Eukaryota; kingdom Metazoa; phylum Chordata; class Amphibia; order Anura; family Hylidae; genus Phyllomedusa; species Phyllomedusa bahiana. The sequence continues at coordinate 7,507 of JAODAL010080921.1, read as the reverse complement.
TTTAGCCTAACTCCACACTATTGAAGCATTAGACTGTAAATTGATAAATCTGTCCAAATAAGTATGTGCTTTCCCTTGTTTTATGAAAACGGTCTAAAAAAAAAAGCTTTGTTGCCCTAGAAAAAAAGCCCTCACCCAAACCAAAAGCAATAAAAAATGAAATGCCCTGTGATGGGTTGCTGTAGGCAACCAAGAGAGCTTTTATAAATCTCCCCCCATGATTGTAGAATGCTGATAGCCTGCTTAACAATTGTGTCATTGTGATGCAATAGATGATGTGTTGTTGCTAGTGACATATAGAGGCCACAGACCATCATTGCTAAAGAGGACACCGCAGGCTGTGCTGGGGATGGAGGACTTCAAAAGATAAGGAAGTGGAGGTAAAAGAAAAATGAATTTATGTAATAAAGAATTTTTTAGTTAGGGGGGAGGAAAGAATTATAAGCCCCCCATTACAAAATGGGATGGGCCCCACCACTAAATTACAGGATCCCAAACGCCAATAAGTAGCAATAATTGAAGGTATGGATAATAGTGCCTTATAACAGACAACCTGTATAGTAGCAATGGACAGAAGAAGCCACCAACTTGATATTCCATATACAAAAAGGTACAATGTTTTTGTACTTGAGAGGGTTAACGAATCCTTGTAAATTTGTAGCTGCTATAGTTATGGAGTACATTTTTATTTTATTACGGGGTTTTATTTTAAACATCATTTACATATATATAAATTTATACACTCCCCGGGCCCCACTTTATTGGTCACCTGCCCAATGCTCGTTAAACTTAATTCAATCGCCAATCACAGGCGGCAATCAGTGCATTTAGGCATGTAGCAGGGTAAAAAATCCCTGCAGTTAAAACCCCGGCACAGTTGGGGAAAAAAGGGTGATTTGATTTCCCTTTGAAGGGGATGGTTTTTGGGTGCCAGAAGGGCTGGTCTGGTATTTCAGAAATGCCAATTCCTGGATTTTTCCCACCCAAACCATTCTAGGGTTTACGAGAATGGTCCCGAAAAAGAAAAAAAATCCGTGAGGGCAGTCCTGTGGGCCGGGGAAATGCCCTTGTTGATGCCAGAGGTCAAAGGAGATGGGCAGTTTGGTTCGAGTGAAGAAACAACAGGATCAAATAGCCCCCTTTCAACAAAGGGAGGCAAAAAGGCATTCTGAACGCACAGTACGGCGAACTTTGGGCGATGGGCTACAGCAGAGAAGAAAACCGGGGGGCCATCCTTTCAGCTAAGAACAGGAACTGAGGCTCCAATTTCCCCCGTCATCGAAAATTTGGGAAGTAGAAGATTGGAAAAACGTTGCCTGGTCTGACGAGTCTCGATTTTGCTGGACTTTGGATGGTGGGGGTAAAATTTGGCGTCAACAACATAAAGCTGGTCCATCCTGCCTTGTAAAAAACGGTTCAGGCTGGTGGTGGTGGTTCATGGTGGGGGGGAAAATTTTCTTGGCATTTTTGGCCCCTTGGTAAAATTGAACATCGTTGCAACACCTTGTGGAATCTATCCCACGAAGAATTGAGGGAGTTTTGAAGGAAAAGGGGGGGCCAACCCGTTACTAGCATGGTGTCCCTAATTTAAAGTGGCGGTGTGTATATTATATATATATATATATATATATATATATATATATACACACATCATAAATCATAATAAGTCACATCACATTTTCTACAATGGAGAATAACCAGGCATAGATGGTTACCTCTCTGAAGGCAACGGGGGACTAGGCACTCCAAAAAGCAGATATTTATAGGCAATACAATCAATATGCCTAAAATATCAAAAGTAGGTAAACCTCTTTACATCTAGTATTTTGTTGCATTGACCCAATATTACTAAATATTTCTACCTATGTAGAGCTATTACTCTGAACTAATGATTTTCTCAACATCGAAGAGCATTCCTCCATGCCATTGCCTAATATATCATCCACTTACTTTACAAGCAGGAAAGATTTCAACTCATCAGCAAATTGTCCGCAATTACCAAAAAGTTCCCCAACGTCATAAGCAAATACAGACTAGTGTGAACTACTCCTGTATTCAACTGACAGAATTTTCTATCAGTGGTGTGAACAGTGATTTTCCTGCCCTGTGCCTTGATCTTTTATTAAAACTTCTCCCACCTGTAAAATCCCAAATGTATTAAAATTTATTTTTGTAGACCTAAAAAATGTTTCCATGTTACCATTTATAAAGTATTTCACATGTTAAAGCAGCCACATAGCTACATTTCCATGTGTTAGATATGGATTTTGTAACGGATTTTACCCTGTGAATGATTTTAAAATCTGCAGCATGCCCTAAATTAAGCACTGGTTTTTTTTTTTCAGCTGTAAGTGGATAGGGTTTAGAAAAAACCCCATCCCCTGTTTTACGGTTTTTGAAATTTTTTACAGGGTTTGATTTTCAAATTCTGCAACAACTCTCTGGGGAGAGGTCCCAACCTAGTCCTCAAAGCAACACCAACAGTCATGTTTTCTGGCTTTCTTAGATTGACAGGTGAAGTCATTTATTGTCAGTGCATTCTGCACAGGTGATATCTTTTTCAGTGATTCGTGGAAGTCTGAAAAACATGACCTGTTGGTGGGCTTTGAGGACTGGAGTTGGGGAACACTGCTCTAGGGGACATGTATGAAAATGTTCTTGGTTTAACACATTATTTGTTGCCTTGGGGAGAGCCTCCAATAAATTGGTCGGTGTGAGGATTTACTCGCCTTTCAGACCTCGCTGTCTGTTTTGCATTTTTTCAGAGCACTATATGAAATGAAAGGGGAACTCTGATTGGTTGCTGTGGGCAACAAAGAAAGTCCTAGACCTAGACAGTTTTCATACATGAGGACCTCTGTGTCTGAACACTTCCTTTCACATGGGTTGATGATTGGGCACAAATGATCATAAGACTGGTTGATCGCCTGATCATGTAGAGTCATGATGCTTATTTGCCAACTGATTGGATGGTTTATTGGGCATAGAAATGCTGGTTGGTCTGCATGTAAACAGGGGACGTGCGGCTGACTTAAAGGGGTTGTCCCACTTTTTTTGTAAACTGAAATAGGAATAAGGATGATGTAATAAAATCAAGTAAATGGTGATGTAATAAAATGAAAAAAAAAAACATTTCCCCAATAAGCTCCACCACCTGCTTGGTTCTTCTTTTTAATTCCGGCTCCGGGCAGTCAGCTGCATCGGTCATGTGCTATTTCCCAATGTCATCGTTTGGGAGTTTGTGCTCCGAATAGTAATGCCAGGAAATAGCACATGACCACTGCATCGCTCACGAAATGAAAGTAATCAGGCAGCCAGCAATGTCGTTGCTGACACCTAGCTGAGTGGGGAGGTAAGTGTGGTTTTTAATTATTTTATTACAACATCCCTACCCCTATTTTGATTTTAAATTCAAAAGCTGGATTTTGCCTTTAGTGCACACTATTTGGGGCACAATGAAATGCATAATCAATCATTTCTCTCCCATCCACAGTGCCCCGTCCCTGTGTGGAAGGTCTTACAATCGAGCGCCAAACAATTTGTTATGTCATTCCGGGCTTGTTTCTCATTATATTTGGCCGTTAGTCTTTTTGAGCCTTTTGCCATAATAGGAAATATTTGCTACTTTTCATAAAGCCATTCATATACTGCTTTTATATTATTTGTTTTTTCACTTCTCGTTTCCCTTATTTTGTTTTTACAGAGATGCCCAATTTAGCCTGTAACCATCTGTGGTAGCAATGAACACTTCACTAATAATCTTTGATGAATAATTTCAATCTTCAAGAAATCCTCTTCCCAGTATATTGAGCAAACCTGTAGCTGCAACTCCTGTACAAAACCTGTCACAAAATGCCTATCCCAAGCAATGGAAATTACAACAAGCTTTGCGAGGAAAAAGACACCAGGTGTGGTCCTAAAAAGAGCTCCCAGTCTTATCTCAACTGTAAACCGAAATACCCCCATAACGTGTCTCTTTCCTCAACAGCTGACGGGAAAAAGACTATTGTACAAGAGACCATCCAACCAGTGACAACCATCTGTTTTCCATGTAATTCCAATCAATGTTATTTAACTATTGAGCGCTATAATCTCTGTAGTCATCTGAGAAGTAAATGTCCTGGGATCTTTGTGAGCTTTTGCAGTCATGGAGAAGACACAGAACTCGAGTCAGCTTTGGAGCCTTCTTCCAACAACAAACGTCCATACCCATCAAATGACTGTATCTCTAAGCTTCCAAAAACTCTTGAGAAAGTGGACAAGCACTCATCACAAAATGATCTTAAGCAGTCACAAAAATGCTCGTGTAACTGCAGCAGGAGCCTATCCAAAGATTCATCTTGGATTGTGGAACATTAAATGTCTTGCATTCTGTAAGCAGACATGCTAGTCATCTGAGTCGGGGCAGCTTTCAGAAGCCATGGCATGCTACATATACCTTCTCAAGGACATAGATAAAATTCATAGTTTACCATTTCCGACTTTTCTTGCTAAACTAGAATCTGTTGCTGAGAATTTTTATTTGAAGAATAAGAATTTCCACAGGAGGTGTAAGACATTAATTATACCATTAAAAGGTTTGCAAACTGAGTATGGTCTAACAATTCTTTGGCACTAAATACCAATTATATAATGTTTATAAGTAATCATGTTTGAAGCCAGGACTCACATACTTCCTTGCACCTCCTTCATGTCTGAGGTAGCCCTCTAGGCAGTCTTCTATCTCTGCCTTCCCATTGCCCCAGCCTTGTTTGAAGCATGCTTTCTGAGAGGTGGATGGATGCAAACAAGTAGTGAAACAAATGTAATTAGTTGGCATCTGTTACCAGGGGAGCAACTGTAGAAGGGTGGACCCCATAGCAAGCCCCCCTCCCACACCATCAGCCCATGCCCCAACCATGAACATTTACTATTACTTATTAATAATAGCCATGCAGTTACTAGATAATACAAGAAGCAAAAACTTTAACATACATAACACCATCATACTGCTACCAAACAAATCCCACTATACCAAGACCAACATTACCAATAATGCTGCTACATAAGAACCTAATTATAACCACCAGAATACAACCACAAATTGCCACCACATGGTGACTGAATAACACCCCTATACTATTACTGAATAAAGATTAGTATACAGAGACCAATATTACCATCATACAGTGCCCATATAGTGCTGGATACCAGTGTACACAAGCTCTGCAGAAATATAAGTAATTGCAGTGCAGTTAAATCCAGTGACTCACAGGTGACATCTTCTCTGAGTCGTTCACTTTCCATTTCCTTCTGCATCCGGTCCAGACCGCTGTGACGACTTCTCCAGGCCACAATTCATCCTGCAGAATTGGTGGGAGAGTTGGTACAGACCATAATTTAGAGGCATAGTCTCCTAGAGGGGTGGGGACGAACAGATGATTAACCCTCTGGGGACTGTGCTATGGCTATGGCTTGTACCCCTTTAAAATCATATTGTGCGCTTCAAACTCCCGGGGCTGATCCCAGCTTATGATGCCACCATTTATTCTTCACATGACCCTGCAGCTATTCACTGGCAACAGTGGTCTCTTGTTGAATATGTGACAAGTGATCGTTGCACAGTCACGTAAACACTGATGTAATCTCCCAAGATCATTGGGACCATCTGCAGCGCTTGAATGAGTGTGTTTAGAAGGTAAGTTATTTTTTTCAAACATTTTCATAATCTCCGATTTACTGATGAACATTTATTACTTTCAGAATACCCCTTTAAAGAGTCAGTATGTAAAAAGGGGCCCATGTACATAAGTATACAATTGTACAACCTCAAATTTAAAAAAATCAGCACTTATAGCAGCCTATAACAGCACCTTGGTAGACTGGATTTTTATGTTTTTTATTTTTAAATCACGTCTTATTGTATTGATTTTTTTCCAACAATAATATACAGTAGAATCATTACAAAATAGTGATATAAACAAGTCATCAGCATAAATCACTATACATATATTACTAAACTTTTCATTGTCTCCCCCCACCCCTTTATTTAGAAACTAACTTCCCCTAATCACTCCAGTGAGCCAGTCCGCTCAGTTATCCATAATACCCACATACCATGAATAATAAAGCCTTCATGATGGGATTCCTAAACATCATAGAACAATATCTGTTTTAATGCCTTCAATAAGAAAGGTTATTGAGATCACCAGCTCAATCAATTGAACAAGCATATTCGAGAAGGAAGACCAGGGGTATCCAGCCACAGACCCCAGATTGCCTCAAATTTATGAAAGACATTTTTTTTCTTATAAACACCTCTTTCTGACCTAATAATCGTGTTTAATCTAGAAACATACTCCATAATGGTTGGAGGAGAGGTCTGCATCCATCTATACGGAAGTAGTTTCCTACCCTTGAATAACATCCGAGAAATATTTGGAGAGGCTGGGAAATCTGAATCCTGAGAATCAAGAAGCCCCACTCCTGATACACATCCTTTCCTCCGTTGGCATCATAGACTCTGCTATTTCCTGGATCTGCTCATACCTCACTGATCGGACATTCAGCGTTTCTCACTCTCGCACCACCTCCTCCTCCTGCTCACTCTCTGTTGGTGTCCCTCGGGGGTCAGTCCTGGGCACACTACTCTTCTCTATCTACACTCTTGGTCTGGGTGAGCTAATAGCATCATATCGCTGTCAGTACCACCTCTATGCTGACAAAACCCAACTCTACATCTCCGGCTCAGATATTACCTCTCTTCTCTCCCAGATCCCAAACTGTCTATTGTCCATAGCCTCCTTCTTTTCTTCCGGTCTCCTAAAACTAAAAGTGGAGAAAACTGAATTCATCATCTTTCCACCATCCCACTCTATCCCCCCACCGGGTCTCTCGATCACAGCCAACGGCTCCACACTCTCACCAGCCCGCAAGGCCGCTGCCTTGGGAAAACCTTTGACTCCTCTCTGTCTTTCAAACCACACATTCAAACCCTTACGTCTGCCTGCTTCCTCCACCTAAAAAATATCTCCCGAATCATTCCTTGATACTACAAAAATGCTGGTCCATGCCTTTGTGATCTCCCGCCTAGACTACTGCAACATTCTTCTTTGTGGCCTCCCCTCTAACACCTTCGCTCCCCTCCAAACCATCCTTAACTCTGCCACCCATCTGATTCACCTCTCCCCTCTGCCAATCACCTACACTGGCTACCCATTGCCCAGCGAATCCGGTGCAAGTTAGTAACCTTGACCTACAAGTCTCTCTATAACCTCTCCCCTCCATACATCTCTGGATATCACCCATCAAGCATTCTGCTCCTCACAGGACCCTACTTCTCTGCTCTCCTCTTATCAGCTTCTCACATAACTGTCTACAAGATTTCTTCTATGTTTCCCCCATATTCTGGAACTCACTGCCCCAACACATCAACTCTTCACTTCGCTAGCCCAAAAACAACCGAAAACCCCCTCTCTTTAGGATGCCTAAACCAAAAAATAACCTGTTGCCCCACATCCCCCAAAAC
>JAODAL010080920.1:0-12077 GCA_025379985.1 Phyllomedusa bahiana | reverse complement strand
TTTGAGAGGTCCTGGATTTTTTTGACGGCGATAAGGGGGGGGGTTTGCGCTGACCTGGTGGCGGAATATTTCGGGGGGGACTTCTGCGACCCCCCTCCCTTTTTGAGGCGGGCCCGTCGGGCATACCCCATCGTCTTCCTCCTCGTCCAGTGAGAAGCGCTCGCAAGCAAAATTCTGCGGGAAAAGACCACCATGGATCCGCAATGTCGTCTCATCATCATCAACACAGGTGACTTGGTCTCCTGATTTTCTGCATCCAGAGCTGCGGGCTACAAGCAAGGGGCACTGCAAGGCGTTGCCGACCGCCGGGATTTTTGCCGATTGACTGTTTCCCTTCACCCCCTCTGATGTCATCAGTAACTGGGCGTCAGAGCAGACTAAATCATCCTCTTGATCTTTTAACATGCCTTCTGACCCCAACCGCATTTTGTCATCAAAGAGGTCCGAAGACAATGGATTATCCACAGTGGTGTGTACACGAGTTGACATTTGGGCTGCTTCATGTTGGACGGATGCTGATGATGCTGATGACGACATTTGTGGCCGTTACTGCGAGGTCGAGGAGGTAAGACTGCTAGATGCAGGTTGCATTAACCACTGAAGGACAGATTGGCGACGATGTTCGTTACTTGATTCCGGGGCCCCTGCCCCAGCGATGACAGGCCTGACGGTCCTGAAAACTGACGATCCTCTGGCATGCGTGTTTTCGCCAGCACTGGAGGAGCACCTTCTCTCGTCACCCTACCTCCATGTGCTACCCCTCTTTGCTCGCTTACCACCTGCATTTCGCTCCATGTTCAGAAATATAAAAATTTGAGAAGGTATGGAATAGTTTTGGAAAGTTCTTTTTAAAAGACGGCAAATCACAGCTATTCTAAAATCCCTCTAATCAAAAACAAAATTGCTGGTTTAAAATTTAACTGCAAGGTGTCTATCAACAAAAACGGATGGGGGAAAAAGTCCAAAAAACACGTATCTGTTATGTTTTGGTATAATAAACGGGTTTTTTTGCACCTTTCAATTACTGTGGGGAAATAGAATTGCCCGTTTTAAAATTTACGGGATTTCTGCCAATGAACAATGGGGTGTGCAAAAAGTCAAAAACCGTAACTGTTATGTTTTTTATGATCCGGTATTTTTGCCCTTTAATTCACCGTGGTAAATTAAAATTGCTGTTTTAAGATTTACGTGGATGCTGCGTCAATGAAAAAAATGCTGGGTGTGCAAAAGAAAAAAACAAGTAATGTTATGTTTTCGTATGAAAACCGGATTTTTTGCATTTTAAAAAATTCACCTTTGGTAAATATAAAATTTTCTTTTTTAAGATTTCGGGGAGCTGGTCAATAAAACAATGTGGGTGTGCAAAGTAAAAAAAACCGTAACTGCTATGTTTTCGTATGATACACGGTTTTTTTTGCCCCTTTCAATTCACCTGTGGGAATTTTTGAATTGCTTTTTTAAGATTTAGGGGGGATGCGGGTTTAATAACAAACCGGGTGTGCAAAAGAAAAAAAACAGTAATGTTATGTTTTGGTATAATAAATGGTTTTTTTTCAAACCTTTCAACCCCTGTGGTGAAATAGAATTGCTTTTTTAAAGTTTTACGTGGATGCTCGAATGAACAAGCTGGGTGGCAAAATTTTAAAAAACAGAAAATGTTATTTTTTGTATGTACCGGTTTTTTTGGAAAACAAAACCCTTGTGACTACAAGTTTGTGGGTTGAAATTTAACTGAAGGTGGATATTCAACAGTCAAGGTTAATGGGTAAATTTTAAAATGAACCATATCTGAAATGTTTACTGAAAATAAAATGGAGTTTTACCTAAAAAAAGAGCCCTGAGTTTACTAAAAGTGATGTGTTCCAATAAAAGTTCAGGCTCCCCCAATATCCAGAAAAATTATTTAAATGCAAACTGTTAATAATAAAGATTTTCCATACAATGTCTACACTAAGTCTTTGGGGAACTTTATCCAGTGTTCTTTATAGATAGAGTTGTCTGTGTTCGCCCCCGGGCCCCCCCCCCTGTCCCCCCCCGTTAATTTCAGCGGTAGATGCTCCTTTAAAAAAATTTCTACCCAATACTAGAATTTCAAATCTTAATATAACTAAATTGGAAGGACACAGTAATAGTGAGGTTCTCTGTGCAGAAATAGGGCTAATTTGCGAGCTGTTTGGCCAAGGCAGGGGGCGCAGGTCCTATCCCTTGAGCGGAGAGACACTGAGGCTGAAAAGGAAACGCTGTTCTATGTAAACGGGTCATGTGATTTTTCCAGCCAATCGAAAAACCATACACTCCCCGTCATGATCGCAACACATCTCACCCTGCTCTATTCTGTAACTGATTTGTGGCCGCCAAAATTACAGGAAGCGCCCAAAAAGGGCGATCTTTAAAAGAGATGTGATTTTAAAATTAATTATGCATGATCTGGAAATTTCGATCCCATAAAAAACCTTGCCCATTTCCCTTTGTCGATAAAATCGCTAACACTACTTTTTAGTAAAGGGGTTATGTGGCGTGTTTGAAGGAAGACAGAAAAATCCGTGGAGAGAGGGGTTACAGATTGCAAAGGGGAGAGAGGACAGCTGGAGAAATAGACTGGACGAGGTGGGAGGGAATGGGGTCAGTAGAGCAGGTGGTGGGGCACGCAGACAGGAGAAGCCTGGACACTTCTTCCTCTGTCGTCAGGTCAAGGGCAGAGAGTAGATTAGAGGACGTACGGGAGGGGATGGGATGGATATTACTTGGGGACTGAGATATGTTGAGCCGGATATTTTAAATTTTCTCTTTGAAGTGAGTGGCCAGGTCTTCAGCACAGAGGTCAGTAACAGGGGCCTGAGATTTAGGCCTTAGGAGGGAGTGGAAGGTGTCGAACAGGCGTTTTGGGTTGTTGTGTAGTGTTGAGATGAGGGAGGTGAAATATTCTTGTTTGGTGCGGTGAAGGGCAGTGTGGTAAGTCCTGATCATGAATTTGTAGTGGAGAAAGTCTACAGGTAGCTTCGACTTTCTCCACAGACGCTCAGCACACCTGGAACAGCGCTGCAGAAAGCGAGTCTGAGGCGTGTGCCAAAGCTGTGGGCTTCTTACTCTGGTGGTGCGGTGTGTGAGTGGTGCCAACATGTCCAGGGTGGTTGTGAGAGTTTCATTGTAATGTTTGACAGCCTGGTCAGGACAGGAGATGGAAGAGATTGGGGGCAGTGAGGACTGCATGGTGTCTGTGAGTTCCTGAGTATTAATTGAGCAGATATTTCGGATTGTGTGATGAGCAGGTTTGTCAAGAGAAGGCTGAGAAGTAGTGATCATGAAGGAGATAAGGTTTTGGTCAGAGAGAGTATAAGGAGAATTAGTGAAGTTAGAAATTGAGGAAAGATAACAGAAGACCAGATCAAGAGAGTTTCCATCCTTGTGGGTTGGAGAGTCAGTAAACTGCGAGAGGCCAAGAGAAGAGGTTAGTGAAAGAAACTGAGAGGCAGAAGGAGACCTGGGGTCGTCAATGGGGATATTGAAATCACCCATGATGAGTGTGGGTATTTCAGTAGAGAGGAAGTGAGGGAGCCAGGCAGCAAAATGATCCAGAAACTGGCGGGGTGAGCCAGGGGTCTGTAGACAACCGCGACTCTGATGGAAAATGGCCGAAAGAGTCTGAGGGTGTGGACCTCAAAGGAGGGGAAAGTGAGTGAGAGTACAGGGTGAATGACCTGGTAAGTGCAGTGTGGAGAGAGAAGTATGCCGACTCCTCCACCCGGCCTGTTCTCAGGTCTGGGGGTGTGGGTAAAGTGAAGGCCACCATAGGTGAGAGCGGCAAGGGAAGCGGTGTCAGATGGCTGGAGCCAAGTTTCTGTGAGAGCCAGCAGGTTGAGGGAGTTGGAGAGAAAAAGGTCATGAACAGCAGCGAGTTTGTTGCAGATGGATCGGGCGTTCCATAGAGCACACTTAAAAGGGGCAGGAAAAGACGTACAGCGAATAGCAAGCAGGTTAGCAGGGTTTCTATGGAAGGAGGAGGTGGGATGAGCAGTGAAGGAGGGTGGGCCGGGGTTAGGAGAGATGTCCCCTGCAGCAAGAAGCAGGAGAATGAAAAGAGACAGCAGATGGTTCAGTGATGAATATGAGTGGCGTTTGTGCAGTAATATGTGAGCTGGAGGTTTGTGGTGGTTGAAGAGGGAAAAAAGCATGTGGGATGAGTACATAGGTAAGGGAAGGAGAGAGGAGCTTCCTAATATGCATTGGTACCTATGTGATCCGAGGAAGAGCTGCCAGTGAACTGGTGAGAGGGTCATGGACATCCAAGGCTCACAAATGCACATCAAGACTAAGGGGGACATGTATGATCGGGCTTTTCGCCTGTTTTTAGGCGTCTAATGCGCCTCACTGTGTCGGCTCCACTGTCGGACGCACTAATGCGATGTTAGGAGCAAGCTTCGCCACTTTGTAATGCACCTAACATGAAGGTGCATGCTGTGGGCGCGCTGTGGGCGTTCTGGGGCAGGACGCACCATATTCGAAAACTCCAACGCATGTTTGAATGCCGATCGGCAAAATGAGGCACATTACAGCTCCGACAGATAGACCTAGTTTAATGTGGTCTACCTGAGCCTGAGGAGGCGAAGTGGAGCTAGCAATTATTTGAATGGGGCAATATGTGCTCTAGGTCTACAGTTACAACAGTACAATAATAAAAATGATTTGTAACTAAAATTAATTAATTAATAAAGATAAATATCCAAGTTGTATAAAAACAATATCAATGTATTGAAAAAGTTGTTCATTTAAAAATAATGGAAATATATATAAAATATCAAAAGAAAGAAATATCAGCTATAAAATGTCTTAAAAATTCTGAGAAACTTAAACTAATTTTACTTTAAATAAGCCACTGATGATGTTGTTCTGATGTTAATTTTTATCATTTTAATACCAACAATTTGAGATGTATTTTTGCTGCTCTCACCTTTTATTCTATTTAGTATATACAGCAAGAGCCAGCACAGCACAGCACTGCTATTGCTGGGACCTGTGGTCCTGTGGTCCTCCAAGCAGGATTTCTATTCACTGACATGCTTATTGATTTATCTCTGATTTCCAGCCTGTCTCGAAACTTAATACATGTTAGGCGCATCACTTATGCGCCTAAGTTCCGCAATGCGCCGCACACACAGGCGAGGCATGGGGAACTGTAGACCCCATTTCTGCGCGCACTGCGGACACGGCCATACATCAGGTGCAGTTTTCATGGAAAAAAAACATGAAAACATCCACCTTGACGCGCCAATCTTCATATATGTCCCCCTAAAGGACAGCTTATCTGGTCCAATTCGACAGAACAGCTACTGTAGTAAAAATTGCTTAAAATATTAATGGGGGCTATGATATAAAAGTGTCAGAACACACAGTGCATTGCAGTGCTGTATATGAAGCTGCTCAACTGGAAAACAGTCAGAATGTGCATGCTGACCCATATCCACGTTTGAAAGCACCTATAACGGGCAAATCATCATAAAAACTAGCCCATGGAGCAATGGAAGAAGGTGGCATGTGGATGGTCGGTTGTGGCACTTACCTGGGGAAGTAGGATCAACTATGTGAATAAGGCAAGCAGGGGGAGTTGTTATGATGGGCAGTTTCTTGTTACTTTATCACATAGCACATATCTAAACATTGTTGCATGCCGTGTACATCAAATCATGACAACTGTATTTCCTTATGTCATCTGGAATCTCATCAGAAGATTAAGACCTGCACACTACAAAAATAATTCAGTATTGGTTTACTGAACTTGACAAAAATTTTAAAGTTTTGACATGGTTTCCAAACTCAATCTTGAATCTGAATCTGAACATCTGTGGAATTACATGCCTTGATACAGCAGAGCTCTTTTGGCTTCACATGAGTACCTACACAATATTATATAGTTGGTTTTAATGTTGGTTTCAATGTTAGTTTTAAAGTACTTGTATCTGCAAAGTTTCCATTGAGACATTCTACGTGAAAATTCTAATGTGACTCTAAGAAGTGATAAATAAAGCTACAATATCAACTAATTGTTTCCTACAGTAAACTGATTTACTTCTAATGTTCAGAAATACACAGGTGTACATACCTATCTGTTATACAGATTTACTCTATTATTGCGTTATTATCCTACTTTCATCTTCACAACTTTCCTATTGTGTGCTAGCATGGATTCCTCATCAAGCCTAAAATGTGACTCAAGAGAGTTTTACCCCATCGACCCAATGTGAATAATTTGGTTGCAGCTTAAATGGGGTGTTCTCAGCATCCTATTTCACAGAGCCTGCTTTTCACAGCCAGATTCAGGCTCCCAATTCCTGTTAAGACTATAGGTGCGTTCACAGCAGTTATTGGCATAACAGTTTTGTTATTTCAAACTGAGCCTATTAGAGAGACATTGGTGATAGGGGTTTAAACAGCAGGGAAGAATGCTACAAGCTTTAAAGAGTTAGGGTGTTTTCACACAGTGCGTTTTTGGTGCATTTTTATGTGTTTTTTATGTGTTTTTGTGCAGTAAGGTACAGCAATTAATGATATACATTGCTGCACAAAAATCGGGGCACAAATCACGGAAAATATCGTGATTTGTACCGCAATTTTTGCCGCATTTTTTGTGCAACAATGTACAGCATTAATTGCTGTGCCTTCCTGCACAAAAACACATTAAAAAAATGCATCAAAAACACGCCAAAAACGCACTGTGAGAAATCAACATTAAAGATTGCCATTAAGAAACATAACCAAGCTCATGTGATGCTGATAAGACTCAGCAGGGAGTGACATCACCATCCAGCCAGGGATGTTAAAGCAGAGAGAGGTGGTCTGTAACAGGAAAGGTTGTGTACACAAGCAGGAGATAAGATATGCTCTAACTCTGAGAGAAAGCAAAATTAGAACAGCAATGAATTTGGTAATAGCCTTTATTACCTTTGCATACATAGTTGAAGCTAATCAATGTGGTGAGAATACCCCTTTAAGCTAACAGTAATTAATTATATTTTAGTGAATTGTCCTTTAGCATCAAAGCAAGTCATACAGTAGTCCCTAATGTAAAAGGTTGCACACCAACACTATAATTTTCAATTCATAGAAAAAACTTTATTGAGCAATATAATAATCAACCGGCTTCATAAAACGCATAGTCAGTATATTTTCATTTTTATATATGTAATTAGCTTCAGATGTTCTGACGTTTCGGTCCCTAATCGGACCTTTTTCAATCGAATCTCTAAAAATAATAAAAACAGTAACAACAAGATGTTAATATACACCAATCGTTAGTATACACGACAATTATCATTAATATATTGTTGTTAATGACATAAAAAATTTTTAAAACCATTATTACTCACTTCCAAAAGTTTACATTTCTTATTCAGTTCTCTGAGACTTTTTATACCTATTAGAATACAATGGCATAGAAGGACAATCATAAGTATACACTCACCGGCCACTTTATTAGGTACACCTGTCCAACTGCTCGTCAACACTTAATTTCTAATCAGCCAATCACATGGCGGCAACTCAGTGCATTTAGGCATGTAGACATGGTCAAGACAATCTCCTGCAGTTAAAACCGAGCATCAGGATGGGGAAGAAAGGTGATTTGAGTGCCATTGAACGTGGCATGGTTGTTGGTGCCAGAAGGGCTGGTCTGAGTATTTCAGAAACTGCTGATCTCCTGGGATTTTCATGCACAACCACCTCTAGGGTTTACAGAGAATGGTCCGAAAAAGAAAAACACATCCCGTGAGCGGCAGTCCTGTGGGCGGAAATGCCTTGTTGATGCCAGAGGTCAAAGGAGAATGGGCAGACTGGTTCGAGCTGATAGAAAGGCAACAGTGACTCAAATAGCCACCCGTTACAACCAAGGTAGGCAGAAGAGCATCTCTGAACGCACAGTACGGCGAACTTTGAGGCAGATTGGGCTACAGCAGCAGAAGACCACACCGGGTGCCACTCCTTTCAGCTAAGAACAGGAAAAATGAGGCTCCAATTTGCCCAACCTCATCGAAAATGGACAGTAGAAGATTGGAAAAACGTTGCCTGGTCTGATGAGTCTCGATTTCTGCTGCGACATTCGGATGGTAGGGTCAGAATTTGGCGTCAACAACATGAAAGCATGGATCCATCCTGCCTTGTATCAACGGTTCAGGCTGGTGGTGGTGGTGTCATGGTGTGGGGAATATTTTCTTGGCACTCTTTGGGCCCCTTGGTACAAATTGAGCATCGTTGCAATAACTTGTGGAATCTATGCCACGAAGAATTGAGGCAGTTCTGAAGGCAAAAGGGGATCCAACCCGTTACTAGCATGGTGTACCTAATAAAGTGGCCGGTGAGTGTATATAAATGTATACAAAAGATAGATGGTTTGTCATTATATACAAAATGCAACAATAACCACGGCATCTAATCCATGGCAATCAAGAGTTAAACAAACGACAGAAGAAAAAACAAAAAACAAAGAACAGAAACCAAAAATCAACCTCTGTAACTATTTAACATATGCTGCTTCAATCACCAATTAGACTAGCACATCACGAAATAATGTACCTTTTAAAAGCGTCTGTGAGCATACATCACGACATAATGTACCCAGTACAAAAGATGCTTTATATATATAGCTCCTAATTCCCTACTAATGAGAGAATCGCCATACCTAGGAATTTTTTTCCAAGATGTATCATTTAAAAAAACAAGGGGGAAAAATTCTACAAAATGTCCCATTCACAAGACCCATATACATCTCTCTATCTCTCCATATTAGCTCACAACTAATTATCCACATATGATCTCAAATGGGCACATAGATCTTAAATCACAAAGGCATACAGAATATATATGTATCTCTATATTCTGTATGCCTTTGTGATTTAAGATCGGTATGTTTTTGAGTGTTGCCGCTAATGTTAGATAGCAGATAGATATAAGGGTAGCTGTTTGGTTTGTTACATGAATATCTATGTGCCCATTTGAGATCATATGTGGATAATTTGGTTGTGAGTAAAATGGAGAGTAGAGGATGTATATGGGTCTTGTGAATGGGACATTTTTTTAGAATTTTTCCCCCTTGTTTTTTTAAATGAACATCTTGGAAAATTCCTAGGTATGGCGATTCTCTCATTAGTAGGGAATTGGGAGCTATATATATAAAGCATCTTTTGTACTGGGTACATTATGTCGTGATGTATGCTCACAGACGCTTTTAAAAGGTACATTATTTCGTGATGTGCTAGTCTAATTGGTGATTGAAGCAGCATATGTTAAATAGTTACAGAGGTTGATTTTTGGTTTCTGTTCTTTGTTTTTTGTTTTTTCTTCTGTCGTTTGTTTAACTCTTGATTGCCATGGATTAGATGCCGTGGTTATTGTTGCATTTTGTATATAATGACAAACCATCTATCTTTTGTATACATTTATATATACTTATGATTGTCCTTCTATGCCATTGTATTCTAATAGGTATAAAAAGTCTCAGAGAAACTGAATAAGAAATGTAAACTTTTGGAAGTGAGTAATAATGGTTTTAAATTTTTTTTATGTCATTAACAACAATATATTAATGATAATTGTCGTGTATACTAACGATTGGTGTATATTAAAACTGTTGTTACTGTTTTTTAATTTTTAGAGATTCGATTGAAAAAGGTCCGATTAGGGACCGAAACGTCAGAACATATGAATCTAATTACATATATAAAAATGAAAATATACTGACTATGCGTTTTATGAAGCCGGTTGATTATTATATTGCTCAATAAAGTTTTTTCTATGAATTGAAAATTATAGTGTTGGTGTGCAACCTTTTACATTAAGGACTGATACAATTTTTTGGTGTGCACCCACCTCTAACTGAAGAGTGCCAAAGACATATCCTCTACATACAGTAGTCCCTAAACATACAATATTAATTGGTTCTGGGATAAATATTGCATTTTAAAACCATAACTTTGCCAAAAGCTCATAACTAGTTCCGAAGCCCCCAAAACATCACTGCAATGTACAACTAAGATTAAGAAAATTAAGGCGATAACTAATACATCTAAAGTAATTCTTTACAGTCACTTTGAGATTAAGAGTTTCTTTGGGTCACGTACTTTAAACAGGAAAAAACAAATGAGGCCATCATCACCTGGTGTCCAAAGGAGACGCTCATCCAGGCACATGTAAACAGCAGTACAGAACATGTAGTACTGCACTGTATTGTAGAGGTACTACTAGTTTGCCAATCACTATATGCTTCTTACTAATACAGATGTTTATGTTCATGATTAGTGGTCACCATAGGTCAGCTCTTCCAGACAATCATGTGTTGCAGATTTTAAGTGCCCGTCACATGCGAAGTCTATATGTGGAGTCTGGTTTCAAGATACTGTACAACCTCCTAGGAAAGACCATTGAAATCCATAAGAATAAATATTAATATCTTCTCCACTAAAAGTAACCAAAAAATATGGAGCCAAACAGAAGCATCATTAGGTTACAGTTGGAGTGTTTGTGGATCCAAGATATGGTACTAATATGGAACCATAGGACTATATGAAAAAAAAGATTTACATAGTTACATAGTACAGTTGAAAAAAGACATATGTTCACTAAGTTGACCCAGGGATGGGGAAAGATGTGGATGAAGGGAGGGGTAAAGGATATTTTTAAGCTCTGTTTCCCCTACCGATGAAGACTTGGAAATCATAAGGCAAGAACCAGTCTGCCCTAAAGGAGTATTTAATTTCTGATCCCAAAATTTCCATCAGACTGATACACTTTTTATTAATATTATTTAGTAGTAAGTAGTTATCTAAGTGTTTCTCGAAACCTTCAACTGTTCTTGCTGTGACCAGTTCCCTAGACAGCCACAGATTCACAGTTCTCATGGCAAGGAAGGCTTTTTTGAATTCTTTTTTTCTCCATATGGAGAGAACACACTGTTGTTTTTTTAAGAGGGTTTTACATGAAATAGCTTTTCACCATACATTTTGTAGGGGCCATTTATAGACCTGTATAAATTAATCATGTCTCTCTATAGTTGTATTTTCTTAAGAATAAAAAGATTTAATTCTTTTAACCTCTCTTCATAACTAAGATGCTTTATTCCCCTTATTATTATTTGGTTGCTCCTCTTTGCACTTTCTATACACTGGAGCCCAGAACTGATTAGCATACTCCGATGCTCCCGCACCAATGCTTTATATAGCGGTAATATTACATTACAGTCCCATGAGTCCATGCCTTTTTTAATACATAGCAATATCCTGTCGGCCTTTGAGGCAGCTGATTGACACTGCATGCTGTTCTGTAGTATATAATCTACAATTACATCCAGATCCTTCTCAACAATTTTTCACCCCCTAGGACATATGATGCCTTCAGATTGTTAGTACCCAGATGCAGAACTCTACATGTGTCCACTGTGGCGATCCACTCACATTTCAGCCGCCATCTTGGACGGCTCAGGGGGGTTTAGCTCATGGGAATGCGGTCTTTGGTCAACAGAATGGCACACCAACAAAAGGCTTCTTCTTCACCTGGCCTCAGCCAGCTTTATTGAGGCACAGGTTAAGCGTACCGCAGTACACAGAAAAATTTACAAAACAAACCCTGGCTGTCCAGCCACTAACTAAACAGGGGCAGAAAATCCCTTTCTTCCATGTGAGCTGGACCCAATGTCCAGTCCCACAATACACTTTCTCAGTTTTCCCAGTCTCCCGCTGGGTCAAGGTTTTCTCAAGCCTCTAGGGGGCCAGATCCTCTCTCTAGCTCCACTGCTGCCCCACAAAGCAGGCAGCCGACCACCCCCCCGGTACACATGAAGGCCTAGGCCTCTTATAGGAAACCCGAGACCTATCCAAATCTAGGCCTGGACCAATGGAAGTAGACGCCCACCCAACACATAGTCTAATCCAAATAAGAGACGACTCAGGAACGGCTGAAAAGCCAAACTAACAATATACAGTTGCCAACCACTTAGAGTGGCTGACAATATACAGCTGGCTCTTATCCCACCATGGCCAGGTATCCTTGGTGCACGTCAAATGAACATGTTTGGTAATGCGAAAAAAATTGTTCCA
>JAODAL010080919.1:0-12077 GCA_025379985.1 Phyllomedusa bahiana | reverse complement strand
ATTTTTTTCCCCCCCTTTTTAAACTATGAGCCAAAAAATTGGGGATTTTGATTAGTTTGAAAAAAAGGGAAAAAATTTTCCCATACAGAGAAAAGGTTTTTAACCCTTTACCCCTTTTAAATTTTATTGCTTTTAACATTGCCCTTTTGGTCAAAGTCTAATTTTTTTAAAACTAGGCTTTTTCCTGAGAAATATAAAAACTTTCATCATTTCATTCCCTACTTTTTGGGCTGGCCTCAGCAAAAACCCCGTTAAATGAGGTTATTTGGCCCTTCCCATTGGTTTTATCTAATTACTTTTCACACCCTTGAGGGGGGGGAGACGCTCGGGTTGTATGCCGCCCTGAAATTTGATGGGCCCCCGGGGTGGGGGGGTCCCTTCTTTGGAAACCAGTTCCATCCAAAAAAAATGGCCCCGGGCACCAAAAAAGACGGGAAAAGCCACGCGTCTTTTTATGTTAGTTGAGACGGGTCGGCGGGGGGGTTTAAAATTCGGGCGGGGAAAACTCCCCATAGAACAGGGGGGGAAAACGTGCGAAAGCTTTGACGGGGTTTTCCAATTGTTTGGGGCCGGGTTCAAGGGGGATAGGTGCAAGTCCAGAGGGGGGCCACTACCCCCTTTGTTTGTTTGGAATATCCTAGCGATACCCCTTTCAAAGTTAGGTGGTAAAACCCCCTTTTTTAAGGATATTTCAAACATTTAATTTTCCCCTTTTAATTTCATTAAAAAACTTTTTATAGAAAGGGGTAAAAAAAGGAAACGGAAAGTTTCCCGGGAATATTTACTAATCATTCCTCCCCCTCCCAAAACTATTTATTTTATAGATTTTTGGGTTTGGGGGGTTTTTCCTTTCTAATGGGACCCTCTAAAAAAGTAATCAATAAAATTGGAACAAAAAAAAGTCCTGGGTTTTTGATGGGAAAAAAGAAAAGTATTCAAACGGGGGCATCTTTTTTTATGGATATCTTGGTTTGCTTAGGGGATGTTGTTTGTCCATACTGTTTTATGGAAAATTTATTGTAAAATTTTTGGGAAAGACGAGAGCTAGGGATTTTCCTCCCTGCTTTTTCTGGGGTTTGTTTGAAACTGCTGAAACCCCACTTAAAAAACACTAACTTTTTTAAATTTGAGGGGGCACCCAAAATTTTAGGTGCCTTAAAAAAGCCCCCGCAGCATTTTGTGTGTCCCTGAGATGGGTGGGCGTGCTGGGATGTGTCGCATACAACTGTACGAAACTAAACAGGGATGACTTTTTAACCCCAAACCCAGGGCTTACGGGCGGGAAAAAGGTTTTAGACCACTTTAAAGGGGTTTACCTGAGCCGGGAAATTTTTTGTTTTGTAGCTAAAAAAGCGTTTAAAATTATGACCCGAAAGTAAAAACGGGTTTTTTTCTAATTAGGGCTGGCCCCTGGGTCCCAAAAAAACATACCCCCCAAATGTTTAGGGCCCGTTTACCGGGCCCAAGGGGAACAAATACGTCGAAAAAACTGGGAAAAACTGTCCCGGGGGGGCATGCCCTTAGGGCCCTTTGTCAGCGTATCGGGTTACTCAGGGAGGGGAAAATGTTTGGCTTTTAAAAGAAAAGCCAATTAGTCTAAAAATGTTAACTGTAAATATAAATTTTTCCCATTTAAAAAAAAAAAAATTTGTGCAACCCTCGAAACCAAAAAGTATTTTTTTAATCCATGTTGTGCCCAAGCCTTTTGCTTAGAAAAAAAAAAAAGGAAAATGTACCAATACAAAATTGCAAAATTAAAGTAAATTTGTATTTTCATTTGTTTAAACCCATAGTTTTACATTGATTTTCCGGGTATTGTTAAAATTGTGCTTTCAGCACATAAATAGTAAAAAAACCCCTTTCAAAAAGCAATTTATAATAAATTTGTTTAATTGACTCTAATAATTTCTATAAAAGCAAAATGAAATTAAAAATTACTTTTTTAAAAAAAATGGGGATTTGGGAGGGACTGTCCTTTTTCAGCAACTAGAATTTTTTGTTATCAATATGAGCAATTCAAACCCTAATAGCTTCAATCAAAATAGGGGGTCCATATAAAAAATTAAAGAGCTTATTTAAAGGGTGAAAATTTTTAAAAAGGGGGAAAATAAATTTAAAACTTCGCCAATTTTTGGGTTTTTTTAGTCATCAAATTTTAAAACTATTTGTTGACGTAATTTTTTTTCCTTTTAGTGAAGTCAGTAAAAAAGGGTAAAAAAGGTACTTTAAAAATTCAGTTTAACTTAAATTTCCCGAAATTTTAACAGTGTATGGAGTCATTTATCATTATAATAATATTTTTTGCACCCGGGGGTTTTATGAAAATTCGGGGCTTTAAGGGGGGCCATGTATAAAGGAAGTCGCTTTGAAAGTAAATTTGGTCAAAGTCTTGTTTTCAGTGAAAGGGGCCCCTTTGAAAGTTTTGAAAGTTTTTTTTTGTCGGATTTTAAATGGAGCCCAAAAATTGGGGAAACGCCTTGCCTATGTGTTGGGCCCGCATTAAAAAAACAGGAACATTTAGAAATTGCCCCCTAACATGTATAAAGGCAAAGGCGGGGAAATTAAAAAAAAAATTTCATTGGGAAATGCATGTCGTAAACCCGGAAAACAAAGGTATTTATAGGGCTTGTTTTGCTCCCTCGGGCTGTATGTAAGAATTTAGGGTGAGAGAGCAAAATTTAAATTTTTTAAAATTTAAGGGTATTTAAAAACTAAAAATTGAAAAACTAAACCCAACTTCATAGTGGGTTTTTTTTAATGTAAAACTAGTTTTAATTCAAATTTTAAATTTTTAAAATTTCATTTTTTAGGAGATATTTATATTTTTTGGGATATTATATTTTTATATTAATTTTATTTAACATTTTTTATTCCCTTTTAAATAAAAAATTTTAATTTTATTTATTTTGGGTTTCTTATCAAAAAATCACAAATTTATTTTTGTAAGGGTTTGGGGTTTAAGTTGAGAAAAAAGGGGAAATTTTTTGCTTTTTAAGGGCCCAAAATGTAACTCCACTTGGGATTTTCCTCAGGTTTGGAAAAACCACATTAAAATGGGGTTTGGGCCTAAGTAATGTCCCTTTAATTTTTTGCCGAACCACATTCTTTTATGTGTTAAATTATTACGTTTGTGATGCAAAAACCCCTGGAATCCCCCCCAAAATTTCCCCCCTTATTTTAAAAAGTTTTGGGAGTCTTACGAAAAAATGCGGCCAAAACACTTTCTTTAGGCGCTTTTGGGACATCGTAGCCGACTCACTTAGCCGCTTTTTTCCCAGAAAAGGGTAAAAACCCCCAAAAATCACTTATGTTCCCAAATGACTTGTTCAGCACTTTAAAAAATTTTTCTTCTTCCTTTCAAAAACAGAAATACCTTTTTTTCACGATATGTTAGTATTGCAGCTCAGCCCCATTCATTCAGTGAAGTGGAGTACAATAAACTGGAGCATTTTTGTAACAGAGTTGGGTTTCTGTTTTGAAAAGGGTGTCATGGTTTTTTAATCCAATTTGGGCAAAACCCAAAAAGATGGTTTTTCTTGTGGGTTGCTAGGAGCTTTTTTTAAATTTTGATGGGTCAAGAGTAATGATGCTTTTTAAACTTATAAAAAATAGGGCTGGGTTAAAAAGACTGAACTGTAAAAAAAAAGGGGGCCTTAATGCCAGGTATAATTTTTCAGAGGGTGTAAAGGGGCCCAACAGAAAGAGTGAGGCCTGGGCAATGTTCCACCTCTGTCCCTGCCTTTTGGGGAAACCCCAAATCCTTAATTTGGTCGGCACCTTTCCCGAAAACTGAGAACCCGCACTGAGTCAAGTGGAAAAAAAAAGGGCAGAGAACAAAAACACAGGGAAAGAGGGAAACGTAATTTGGGAGGGGCCAAAATCAGTAGCAAAAAGGGCGGGCGTAGTTTTCAAAAACGTGAGACAAAAAAATAACCGGGATCCAAGCAAAAAAGTCAGAATAGCCCAAAAGAATGTCCAAAGAGATTTAAAAAGGGGAACTAAAAGGAAAACGAAACCTTTTAGCAGGCCAGGGGGGACAGGTTAAAAAGGGAAAACCTTAAATAGGGGGAAACCCCGGGGGAAACGAACGAGCTGTTGGGGGGAAAGAAAGAAAAAAACCCGATAGGGAAGCAAAAACTGTAAAACAAAAAAAAACAAGGTTAAAATTAAAAAACTTTCTGGAGGATTTTGGCCTTTTGGGGGTTGGGGCCCCCGGGAAACAAATTTTTTTAAGGGGAGGAAGACCAAAAAAATTCACCCCTAGTGAATTTCTAACTCAAAAAATAAAGGGAAAAACCAGGGCTAATGTCGCAAGGCCGTGGGGGGGCAACCAAAAGTCAAAGTTGGGGGGGGTTTTGTCGGGGGACGTCATGGGCATTTATGTAATTTTTTGGTTTAAAATCTATATTCCTTCATTGGTTAAAAAAATGCTTTCAAAGGGTTTGGCAAGCCAAAATAAAAGACAATTTTTAAAATTTGCCCGTTGAAAGAAAAATAAGTGGAAAAAACCCTTTTGGGAAAGATTTGATTTTGGTTTATTTTAAATTTTTTAAATGTTTTCTGATTGCTTCTAAGTTTAAATGTCAAATGACAGGGGAAAAAGACAGGACAATCGGGCCCCAAAGGGGCGGGGGTCCTTTGAACAAATATGGGCGGCATGTCAGAAAAAAAGGGCACCTCCACCGCCAGTTTAATGGCGCTAAATATGAGTGTAAATAATGCGCCTGAATAAATAAACCTGTCAAAAATCTTGTGTGTGGTATGCCTTGTATAGCTTATTTAATTTGCCTTATTTAGGCGAAAACCAAAAAAAAGGCGCATAGCATATCATAGCTAGCATATTGATGCGCCTCTAGTTTGGTGTACGACAGTTCGTTTAATATAGAGAATACAGCGTCAACAGTTTTTTTTTGTGCAAAATACACCATAAAAATGGTGCAGCCATAAAGGAACTAATTACCCTCTTATGTGTGTTTACTTGGGCCCCCGAGTTCAACATATTCAGATCGGGTGTTGACAGCATTGCACGGGGTGGGGCCGGAGTGAGCATCCCAGCTTTACATGGTGCACTTAAATTTAATACATGCAATTTTGGAATTCACCCAGCAGGTGTAATTTGATAGGTCAAGACACTCCACTAATTGGGTTATTAATCGTATATATATCAGATATGTGTTTTTTTTTTTTCATTTTGACGCAGTCCAGCTTGTTAATAGAGGCAACCTTGCACTTAAATTTGAATACAGCAATTTTGTAAGTCCCGCAGTGTAATTGATATTGCAAAATCCACTTTTAATTATTCTATACATTTCAGATAGTGTGTTTTTTATTTTTTTTTCACTTTGGCGCTGTCCGCTTTTGTTGATAGATGGCAAACCATGCACTTATATTTTGGATACAGCAATTTTGTAGTCACCGGCGGTTTAGTGATAGGTGGCAAAAAAACACACGTTTGGTTAACCGAATAGTTTTTAAATAGCTGAATTGGCACGTGGTGCGGGCCCTAGTTTTTATTCAAATAGCCACGATGTACGACAATTCTGATGCAAAAATTTTCTAAGTTCAACTTGTTCTCGTTTGTGTATTCCATCTTTTAATAAGAAGACTTTCCAAAACACTTCCATACCTTCCTCAATTTTATATATTTCTGAACATGGAGTCGAAATTCAGGTGGTAAGCGAGAGCAAAGAGGGGGTAGGACATGGGAGGTTAGAGTACGAGAGAAGGTGCACCTTCCATTCATGCCGACAACAACAATGCCAGCGGAGCGAGTTCATTGCAGTACCGTCAGGCCTGTCAATGCTTTAGGTCAGGGCCCTGTGAAGTCTCATAACGAACGAGCGTCGCCAATCTGTCCCTTCATGGTTTAATCAACCTGCATCCAGCCAGTCTTACCTCCTCGTCCTCCCAGTCACCGGCCACAAAATAGTCGTCATCAAGTCATCACCAGCAGTCACGTCCAACATGAAGCAGCCCAAATGTCAACCTCTTGTACCCACCAGTGGATATAAACCATTTTCTGAAGAACCTCTTTGTTTGACAAAAAGCAGTTGGGGTCAGAAGGCATGTTAAAAGATCAAGAGGCCAAAGAGAATGATTGTTCTTCACTCTACGCCTCATTTTTAATGATGCCATCATAGGAGGAGAAGGAAAGCCGGTCAATCGGCACAAATCCCGGTGGTCGGCAAACGCCTTGCAATCCCTCTTGCCTTGTAGCACGCACTCCTGATGCGAGAAAGTCAGGAAGACGACAGTTTTGAAGAAGCCACCAAAATGGTCAGTGCGACAATCCCTTGTCAGCAAGAGCATTGTGTGTGATCTTAGTTTCTGGAACGATCATTTTAGTTTGGACACCTCTGAAACAACAGGCCCCCGCCAGCTACGGAGAGGAGGAGACGGACCAGATGCGGACACGGAGCCTTTCTCTCCGTCAAATCCCACAAGCCCTGACAGTTTCAGCATTCATCTGGTCTTCATTAGTCCAGTGGTTCGGGGTCAAAGCTAGTGCAAGGTAGGGGCGCATCAGCTCTCGGTGCATCATCTCAGGCAAGTCAGGGCTGTGTTGAAGCTGTGCCGGAGGCAGCAGAGATAGGAGGAGGAGGAGGTAATCCTAGACACCGATTTACCGACGTCCCTGCCTGGAAAGAGGTTGGTCCGGGCGAATTTGAGGCGGAGGAGAAGATGAGAAGATCAGTTTGCTAGTGCCCCTCAGACCCAGCGGCTTGGGGAAATCAAGGCTAAATCTCTCACATGATCTTGATGCTTCCATTATCCTCCAACATGATCCTCGTCATTAAGGCCATCAAAAGAACAACAGTTACTGGGATAGCCCACCCTCCGTGGATCCCCCGTGTAACAAACCAAACTCAGTCACCTTTCCTTCCACCCACACCAAATAGAGAGTAAAATGCAGGAAATGTGAGACCTTGCTGATTGGGAATCAACTGGAGACATCCTGTATGCGTCTGCTTCACGTTCCCCAACATGTCACCGTGGACACAACATCAGAGACGTGACAGCAGTAGAGTGGCCAAGTGGCGTAAGCGCACAGCAGGCAAGGTGCAGAAGCCTATGTGTGACCTTTGCAATGCTTTGTTTACAGCACTCTCTCAACGCATGCAATGCAGGGCACACATCCAACACAAGAGACTCGGCTTAAATCATGGTGCACGACAATCTGCGGCTGCAACACCGATTTTAAGTATGGTTGTTCCGACCCAATGACTTCTGGGTATCCAAAATGGACGAAATGGGCCGAGCTGGCTCGTGTCCACGCCATAGAGTGTTGTCCTCCCATCAGCCCAGGACGACCATATCTAGGCGGACCTTCAGCAAGCAGGTAGGAGTCCCTCACGATAAACCATTCGGCTTTATCCACACATAATGTGGATGTTTTGACTTTCTCAAGATGAAATCAGCATGGATCTCAATGATGTTGTGGACCTCCAATTGCCGAGGTCACCGATTAGTTGCCGTCAACTTCACATTTCCTCTTCAAACATAAAATGTCCTCTTGAAAACTTTTTTTTAAATATGATCATTTCTTACTGCAATTTTAATTTTACTCTTTTCCCAACAGTTCATTTTGCCTGGTTTTGGCTGTGAAAGGACTGTAAAAGACAGCCCAAGGTTTCATGACAACACCTGTATCCATTTACTCACTTTATGCTTTAGACATTTTCACATTGGTCAATGTGTTTTGAGGTCATGTTGCGGTGAGATACAGCAATAAATTATGGTCCCTTTGGAACAGAAATGTGGCTTCTAATGGCATTCTCCATCACCACACAATTTTTTGATAGTGGCTGAGAAGGTCATATTTATAATTTTTTGGGGGTAATGTTGCTGTGAGATACGCAATAATCATGTTCCTTTGGAACAGAAATAGGATATTTTTTTGTGTCATTCTAAGTGGGCATTTTCCCACCTCACATTTTTAATAGTGGCTGAGAATCATATTTAATAATTTTTTTTGGGGTCATGGTTGCTGTGAGATACAGCAATAATCATGTCCTTTGGAACAAAATGTGGGCATCTAAGTGGCATTATCACCCTCACATATTATTTTTAATAGGGCTGAGAAGTCCTATTTACAATTTGGTGGGGTTCATGTAGCAGTGAGATACACAATAATTCATGGTTCCTTTGGAACATAAATGTGGGCTTCTAAGTGGCAATTCTCCCCTCACAATTTTAACAGTGGCTAGAAGTCCATTTTTTAATTTTTTTTTTGGGTCATGCTGCTTGAAATGCAGCAATACTACAGGTCCTATTATAAAAAATGTTGTTTCTAACAGACATTTGTTCTTCACAATTGTGTCCGAAGTGGCTCAAGGGTCATGCTTTTGAATTTTTGGGGCATTTTGCTTTGAAATGCAGCTATAACTACAGGTCACTATTAAAAAAAAATTTGTATTCTATTCTATCCTAACAGACATTGTGTTTCTTCGACAATAGTCCAAGATGGCTCAAGGTGATGGTGCAGTCAAAACAGGAATAGGTAGGACACTTGTTAAATGGACACAAATGCAAAAAGAACGTTGTTTTTGCAAGATCTTTAAGACAATGGAGGATTCCATCCTATTTTAAAAATGTTTTTTCAAGCAATATTAAACTACAAAAAAACTGTGCATGTACAAAATAGCAGGTAAAAAAAATTCCCTCTGAATTGTAACAAGGTAGTAAATGAAAACTTGACCAGATGTAGTTTTATACAGTAGGACATGGAGTATGGAGCACAGACAGAGGAACAAAGTAACAGGAGACAAATATCCTCCATCCCAGCACGTGAGAAAATAAGAAAAAGAATGCCAAGAACAAAGGCACCAGGGTGGAACAGGAGCGTTAACCCACCTGTATATTTCCAAGTGACTCCAATTGGTCCGCACTCATCACGAGGGGCAAGCGCTACCCAGGACAGGTACAGTATAAGTCCAGTGAAACTAAAAGGGAGAGTTGAAAGACTCTTTTCCCCCGCACATTTGAATCTGTGGTCTGACAGGTTTAATGTCATTCTGCTGTACAGGGTGACAGAATATAGTCAATGTCCAGTGAAACTAAAATGGTGGTTGAAAAGACTCCATTTTCCCGCACTTTTAGAATCTGCTGAGGGTCCATGCAGGGAGAATAAATATGTTTGTTGGGGCTCAAGCTGTTTTGGTGGGGGGCCCCCCCCAGGACAGGTAATAGACCAATGTCCAGTGAAAACTAAAATGGTGGTTTGAAAGAACTCCTTTCCCGGCACTATTGAATCTGGGTCAGAACAGGTTTAATGGTCTTTCTGCGGAAACAGGACAGATATAGTCAATGTCCAGTGAAACTAAAATGGTTGGGTGATGAAAGTACTCCTTTTTCCCCCGGCACTTTTTAATCTGGGTCTTGCAGGTTTGGGGGGCTCATTGCTGTGCCCGGAACAGTGTTATACTATGTCCATTGAAACTAAAATGGGTGGTTGAAAGTGACACCCATTTTTCCGCACCTTTGAAATCTGGGGGACTGCGGGTTTGGGGCTCATGCTGTGGCCCAGGACATGTATAGCAATGTCCAGTAAAAACTAAAATGGTTTTTGAAAGACTCCTTTTTTCCGGCATTTTTAAATGGGGGGTCATGCAGGTTTGGGGCTCAGCGTGCCCGGCAGGTACATCAATGCCCAGGAAACAAAAGGGTGGTGAAAGCCCCTTTTTTTCCGGCACTTTTAACCCTGGGAAATGAGGTTTGGGGCTCTGCTTGGCCCAGGACAGGGACATTAAGTCCATGAAACTAAAATGGTGGTTGAAAGACTCCTTTTTCCGGCATTTTTGAATTGGGGGTCTGCGGGTTTTGGGGCTCTGCGGGGCCCCAGGACATGTATAGTAAAATGTCCTGAAACTAAAAGGTGGTTGAAAGACCCTTTTTCCGGCCTTTTAATCTGGGGGGTCATGAGGTTTGGGGGGGCTCATCTGCGTTCCAGGACGGGGTAAAATTTCCATTCAAGTAAGTGAGGGTTCAAATAAAACTGTTTTTCTGCCACTTTTTAATTTGGGGTGAGCGGGTTTTAAGCGTCAGCGTGGTACAAATGGGGATAGTGAATGTTGTGTTTTTTTTTTTATTTGTGGTTTTTTTTTATAACCAAAGTGTTTGCCTGATGTAGCACGACCATTTGATGTTGTGGAAATTTTTAATTCCCCAGCTTCTCCAGCCCTTTTTTTTGGGTTTAAGAATGAAGGTTTGTTGCTCTCCTAGACTTTAAGGGGTCATCGCTCATAAGCCCCGCTCACTATCGATATCTGTCGATGATGGTCGATTTTCGCCATCGACCATGTCGATGGCCAACCAATCGCCAACATACTCATCACACACAGTAGAATATCAATCTTTGAGATGATACTAACTCAAATGGTTTTTTGGGAATAATTGACCTTTGAAAATTTTTAACCCCCAAAACGACTTTGGACTATGCTATGTCTAGGTCTTTTGGGGGTTTTTAATGCCCCCTACGAATGCAATTTGTCCTGGGCATGCGAACTTAAAACAAAGTTGAAAGATCCTGGGGTTTTTCACTGTATTTTTAGCATCGGCCCCGACCAAGATCACTGGGGAAGGGGGGGGGATTTACCCCTTAGTTATCGCGACCACAGGGTCGCGATAACTAAGCAAGACACAAAAGGAGCGATCTCCCTCTATATCTCTG
Source organism: Phyllomedusa bahiana (assembly GCA_025379985.1). NCBI lineage: Eukaryota > Metazoa > Chordata > Amphibia > Anura > Hylidae > Phyllomedusa > Phyllomedusa bahiana. Next base: position 1,408 of record JAODAL010080919.1, on the reverse strand, counting down.
TCGGCGACAGCAGCTGATTTCACCTAACAGACAGCCCAGAAGGTATAGAATGCCTTCTGGGCTGTCTGTGATGTCACCATGCCCGGCAGCGCCCTGTGGGGCCAGGCATCGTGACTGACAGTTGTCATAGAAAAAGACCAGCAATAACGTGATTGATTTTTATTTATAAAAGGATTTCCCTAAAGGGGAAAAAAAAGAAAAAAAAGTGAAAAACAGTAAAACACAAACTTGAAAAATAAAATAAAACCATGTACCCTTTTCTACTTTACTAACGGCAATCGTCCCAAAAACTATCAAAAATAAATAAAGTACCCATATTTGGTATTTGCTACAAACGACCTCCCCCTAAAACGTCATTTTAATTAGCCTTAAAAAAAAAAACAAAATAAAATAACAAATTGGATTTTTTTTTTCCACACACTACAAAGGAATAAAAACTGATCAAAAACATATATAAATGTCAAAAAGGGGACCAAATTAAAAAAAATTAGTTTATCCCCAAAAAAAAGTCCTTACCACCTTTTATACAGAAAAAATAAAAAAAAATTTGGATCAGAGACAGCGATGCATAAAAAATTGTTTTACACAAAAAAACACTTTTTTTTTATAGCACTTCAAATAAAAAACTATATAAATTGTATTTTGCCGTAATCGTATGACCCACAAGTAAAAATAAAATTGTTAGGAACTGCTGGTGAGGCTGTTTAAAAAAAAAAAAAAACTACTGGATTGCAGTATTTTTCACCCTGCCTTCCAAAAAATGGGTCAAAAAACTTGTCCCTCCAAAAAAAAATTTAATAAAAAAATCGAATCATCCCCCCAAAAAAAAAAACTGTTACATTTCCGGCCAGAAAAAAAAAAAATTAAAGCCCCACAGACGTGGCGTGAAAAATTGTTTTCCCTGTTTAAATAAAATTTTTTTTTGGTAAGAGCAGTAAAAAAAAAAAAAAAAAATTTTCAAAATTGGGGATTCCCTGTAAAAGGAATTTACCCCTGATAAAATTACCAATCATTTAAACCCCGGGGCCATGAAAAAAAAAAAAAAAAACACTACCCCGGATTTCTTTACAAAAAACCTTTAAAAAAAAGGATCAAAGAGTCATATGAAGCCCCTTAAAGTACCAATAAAAAGTCAACTCATCCCCCAAAAAAAAACCCTACACACTCTGTAACAGAAAAATAAAAATTATGGAACCCCGACTATGCACATAAAAGGCAGTCTTTTTTAAAAAACATTATTGTGTAAAAGTAAAAAAATAAAAAAATATATAAAATTATATCATTTTAATTTACTGACCCCCATAGTAAGTTTAAAAAAAATTTTTCCAGATTTGCTGAATTTTTTGAAAAAAATCGTTTTGACACAAATTTATTTTGGGGAATCGCTTAAAAAACAGCTATTTCCTGG
>JAODAL010080918.1:0-12078 GCA_025379985.1 Phyllomedusa bahiana | reverse complement strand
GGCTGGAAGTTCCCAGTACATTTTATGACAGTTTATTACAAAATGCCTGACTTTGGGAGGTGTATTATTTAGAACATTTTTTGTCCCTGGTCAACCTATTTAAAGTGAAACTTTGTTAAATTTTCATATGTGGTAAAATGGAGCTTCTAGGTTCATGTGACATACCAGGACCATAATCCTTTTATTATAAACACCCATATTAATGTTTCCATGGTGCTTTATAAACCATATGTCCTTCACACCATGAGAGATAACAAGATATCTGCCTGTCACTGGACTGTACAAGAAAAATTACCAAAATAATGCCCCCTTCTCTGATACCACTTCTTTCTCTTAAAGGGGTTGTATCACTACATCGATTCATCTTACCTCAGTCCTGTATTGTTGATTTCATTTTCAAATTCAGGGACAGGTTTTCTGGCTTCTACTGGCCTGCAATGAGGAGTTGCTGAGGACATCAGGTCTCTAGCTATGGCAACCAAGACTGGAAGGCTATCAGAAGAGATAGAACAGGTCTGTAGCTATAGCGACCTGAGGAGCTGATGCAGCCTATCCAAGAGTGTATATCCAGGAATAGGTGGGATGCTGTCAATGGACATATATTGAAAAAATGACTTGTTTTTGCAAGATCTTTAACATAAAAAGCAATCTTTGTAATGAGACAACCTCTTTTAAGTTAATGACTGAAACCTCATTACACCGATTTCCTGTTTTTCTTGCCCCCTGTATGCCCTTTGCACAAAATGCTGGTAATAACAAAAGCTCTCTTATTCATTTTGGCTGCATTTGGACCAGAAAGCATAGGAAATAACCAAAGGGTGTAGGAGACTTTTCTGTATTATCTATATTACATGTAAAGTGTATGCCAGGGGCAAGATACCCACTAAGTCAGTGTGGGGCAGTTCTAGTCCATAGTTACATAGTAGGAAGTGATGTCAGCGAAGAGGGTGCTACTTTGGCAACTTCTCCAGTCCAGTCCAGCAACATGTAACCATTTTGCTATTTGTGTACACACCACATTGGATACTTGGATTTTGAGGGAGCGGGAAAGAATATATGACCTTAGTATGTTACAAAACCTACTAACTTTATTTTAATAAGTGAACCATTTTGCATCTTATAAGGTACCTCTGCCTCACCCTGTTCCCTACCACCCCACACTGGCTCTTCTGTCCATTTACATGGTGTCATACACAGTTTAGACTTATATACTTGCTCCTTTTTCAAAAATGTTTAGGGGCTATTTATTATACTGTGTTTTTGTGGCTTACATTTCTTATCCTTTGGTCGCCATTCATCCCCCATCTGTCCCCTGAGGTGATCAGTGAGCTTTTTGCTCCTAAGGGGGTTGATCGAAGCATGTCTAGATGGGACCTGAGGGATTACTAGGGTTTTGTGTGTGTTCAAGGTGAGGTTACAGACTTGGAAGCCCTTATTGGGGTGATTTCTTAGGCCATGTTCACATGGCTTATTTTGATGTGGTTTTGGACGAGGTTTTCGGAGCATTTTTTCACCCACAACCTTGTCCAAAACGCCCCCAATTCATTTAATTGATTCCTATGTAAAACCTTGTTGTAGTTCATACACGACAAGGTTTTTACACCCCTTCTTGGAAGCGCAAAAAAAGAAGTGTCATGTCAATTCTAAACGTTTTTTAGGCGCTTTTTTTTGGCGCAGTTTTTGGTGCGTCTTTGGCGCGTTTTCAGCACGGTTTTTTGTCCGTGCTATTAATTTGTATGGGTGAAAACCTCATCGACCACCTCATCCAAAACCTAGCCCAAAACCCACGAGAAACGCTCTAAAACCTCTTTGAAGAAAACGTTTTCATCAAGGTTTTTGGGGGCGAAATGCTCTTAAAACCTCATCCAAAACCACTTCAAAATAAGCCATGTGAACATACCCTTAGGGTAGGGTCCGTGTAGCCATTTTTTGGTCCAGGGCCTTCTAGGGTTTCCTTTGTTTGTCTCATTTACCTATTTTTGACACCTGTGTTTTTGCTCTTTGGTTTTGTCTTGTTGAGGAGAACATTTGTGGAACTATTTTTAAATTTTGCTATTTACTAAAATTAAAATTTTAAAATTTAACCCTTTTTCCTTATAATTTTTTTCTGTCAAGGGGGCGCAGCCTGTTATTACAATTTGTATTGGTTGTTTTGGCTTATTTTGTACATTTTGCATGGAGTTTTACTTTATATAAACTACCATTGTACTGGTCTGAAGATCCAATCTTGGTTCTATTCATTTTTTCGATTAGGGTCTACTAGGAGTAAGAGGCTTTGTTTCCATGTCTAACAATCAAGAGGGAGGGATGGAAGTTTTATATTACAGAGGTTAAGAAAATGTTATTGTCCATAGAAATTTTACATTCTAATCCCTAAGTATGTTTGCCGAGAGGTCGTTCTAATCAGTATTATATTCAACCCCGACTCAATGTTGACATTTTTGTGATTATTCATAGAATAAAGCTTCTCAAATGAAAAGCCTTCTGCTGTTGAAATTAAAATGGTAAGGGTATTAAATAAAATATTAAATAATAAAAATATGCTAAGGAAGTAGGAATAGGCAGACACTTGTAGTTACAAGAAGATGGCATTATAATGGATCTTGATCTAAAAAATGAACAATCACATTAATATACTGTACAACCACAATTAAGTTGATTGCTACACAGTTAGAATAGCTTACTTAATCATAATATTTCTTTATCAAATTCCAGTGTGCTTCCTGCCAGAGAGAAAAAAAAAGCTTAGGTAATAGGTCTAGATTGAAACTTTATACATATATTTAATTTATAATAAACCAAGAAGTTTTAGATTAAATTTTTACTTTTGTTAATTAGACAGTGACTCTACTTTTTGCAATCTTTTTAAAATTCATTTTTTTTCGATAAAATGACATTATCTTTTTTATTTTCTTTATTATATGAAGCATAAATTAAATTTATGACAATTTTCAGGAAAATTTAATAAATAAGTAAATAAAAAAATAAACAGCCTTTTCAGCCTTTGTCAGCCTAGTCTGTTCATAATGAGCCTCTTGAGAAAGCTAGGGGAGGGGGAGAGGGGGGGAGGGGGGAGGGGGGGGGGGGAGACGGCATAAACGTTACGACAAAAAAAAAACCCTAAACCGATGGAGGTTTGTAGGGCAGGTATTGTCTCTTATTCCTGGGTAATATGACTTTATATTTGTAATGATACTTTTACTATTTGATATTATTTCCCGCAGTGCATCTGCTGTATATTTATGTCACTTGATATATTACTATTGTAATTTCTACGATGAAGCATTGTGGTTGATTTATTTTGCTTGTGGTCCCAGTGTTTTTAAGTGACATACTGTCTGCTATTTTGAAACTATTCTGTATGATTTTTATATCTGTTTAATTTTAGCTGTGATTAAAAGAATTGGTCTGGTTTAGTGTAGGACCTAAGCTATTAGATGATAATGTAAATATTTGGTCCTCTCTATATAGTCTTACTTGTTTTTTTCGGGGTGCATACAATTGGTATATAAGGTTTTTCCTTTTTACATATTGGTTATCCTTAAGATGCATTTTTTTCCTTTGCATTAATTACTAGTAGTTACAACTAGATTCCTATTGCTCCCTCGCTATATTTTAAATCTGATATCTATCTAATATGCGAGATGCAATATGTTCGTCATCAAAATTAGGTACTATCGATACGGAATACTTTGTAGCCTGTAATTTTCCAGCAGTATTTTAATTTTTTTCTTTCCGCGCAAATCCTCTCCAAAATCCTCATATGTGTGTTTGTGATTTTTGTACGTGCTCGCGCGCTTCAGTGCTGACAGAGCGGGGCGGAGGACTCACTTCGGCTGGCGAAGATCACATCGCTACATTAGGAATTGAAACAACTCCCTCCTATGCGTCATTAGTGGAGGGGTTGTTTCTGTGCCGGATGCCGAGTTCAGTACAAAACACAGCGCGAGTGCGCGGTTTATGACGCGAGAAGCGAAACTCCTGGACATCCAACGGATGTCAGTGGGAAGATAGAAACATATCTCCTCACTATAAACATAGTAAGTAGTAAATTGCTTTGAGTTTTTGTTCGATGCACTTTGCAATATACAATGGTTAGTATGGTATCTGACGACGTTTGGCACGTATCCCTTTTTGCATGATCTTTAATCCCCCTTCTCGACCTTGGCCGTATCCATACGTCCAGGTGGTTTGGGGGTTCAGGCTCCTGGAACGTATTGGATACGTCCTGAGGATCGCGCGAACTCTCAAAGCGAGTTTCACGCGATCGGAGCGGGGGTGTCAGCGTAATTTACTGCTGAATCCGCAGCGTCGGCCCGACCCGGATACGCTCCGGGGGGGGGGTGGGGGGGGGGGGGCGCGGTTAAACCCTTAATTATCGCGACGATCGGTTGGGGTCGCAATAACTAGAGAAGACGCAGGAGTGAGATCGTCCCTCTGTGTCTCTGTCGGCCGGCAGCAAGCGCACGGATCGGGCGATCCGTGCAGCTACTGCCTTCCTACTGCAGCACGGAAGGCAGAGAATGCTTTCCGGGTTTGTCCTATGATGTCACGTCGCCGGCGTGCCCGGTGGGGCCCACGCCCCCGACTCGGTGACTGGACAGTTGTCATAGGAACTAGTTCATAGCAACAAGCTATGTACTGATTCCTATGATGAGTGATTCTTAAGATCTCTCATTCAATCCCCTATCGGGGAAAAAGTAAAAAAAAATACGTGGGAAAAAGTAAAAAAAGTGAAAACATGTTAAAACATCAAAACACAAAAATTAAAATAAAAATAGTACACCAACCTTTTCCCCTTTACAAACGCCAAATCGCCCCAAAAATGATAAAAAAGAAGTAAGTAACCCTTATTTGGTATTGCCGAGTGTGTAACGACCTGCCCTATAAATCTGTCATGTTATTAAACCTGTACGGTGAACAGCTGTAAAAAAAACAGAAAAAACAATCACAGAATTAAGTTATTGTTTCGTCCCGCAAGCACATAAAATGGATTAAAGCGATCAAAACTCCTAGAAACGCAAAGTTGTACCACAGTAAACGTTCAGTTCATCCCGCAAATCAAAAAAGTCCTCATTACAGCTCTGTTATACGGAAAAATAGAAAATGTATAGCTCTCAGAAGACAGCGATGCAATTAAATATTGATTTTACACACTAATAACACTTTTCTTTTTTTTTTATGTGCTTCAGTCTTAAAAAAAAACTATATAAATAGAGGTATACGCCATATTAGTAGCGGACCACAAAGAGTAAAAGCTAAACTTATCACGGTACTGCATGGTGAGCCCTTGTTTAAATTAAAAATAAAAAACATACTGGTTGGCAGTATTTTCTTCACCCTGGCCTCCAAAAAATGGATTTTAAAGCTATCAATAAGCTTTTCCCCCCAAAAATGATACTAATAAAAACGTTCAAAAAAACACTTTTCCTATATTTTTTCCCTTGCAAAAAACAAGTCCCCTACACAGCTCAAGCACAGAAAAATTTAAAAAGTTATGGCTCTCGGACTATGGCGATGCAAAAACATATTTTCCTGGTTGAATAAAGTGTTTTTGATTGTATTAAAGCAGGTTAAACATAAAAAAATATTCAAATTGGGTATCGGTTTGTAATCGTATTGACCGCTGAGTAAGTACTTATGTCATATATACCGTACAGTGACGACTATATAGAATAAAATAAAAAAACACACTACACAAGATTGGGCTGTATTTTGTTCAAAACATTCACAAAAACCCTTTATAAAAAAGTGAACTTAGCCATCATATGCACCGCCATAATGGTACCAATAAAATATTCAACTCATCCCGCAATAAAACAAGCCCATACACAGCTATGCACACAGCTATTAAAAAAGTTATGGCTGTCAGGGAATAGGACAACATAAAAAACGCAATTTTTATAGTCTGTATTCTACTTGTAAAAGTAATCAAAACAGAAAAAACTATATAAAATCTATTTCATTGTAATTGTACCGACCCCCCAATAGTAGTTATCACATCATCTACATGCACGGCGAATGCTTGTAAAATTGAAACTCAAAAAACAATGGGACCGAACATTGCGTTTTTCCCATTTTCATTGCCCAATGCTAAAAAAAAAACTATGGTCAAACATGTGCATCCAAAATTGCACAGTTACACCTCCTAAGATGAGATCCCTGATGGTGATGAATCCAAAAATTGGGAGCGATTCTGGAAGGTTTTGCATGTTCATGCTACTTTGGGGGCTTTGAAAATGCGACATGGCCCCTCCAAAATCTGCGTCCAAAAGCCAATTAGCGCTCCCTCCTTATACTCTGCCCTGCTATGCGCCAAAACAAAGCAGTTTACTCCCCATGTTGGGGTATTGCCGAATTGTGATGAAATTGCTCTTACAAAGTTTTTGTTTTGATTTTTTTCCAGGTTTCCTTGTAATATATGAACATTTTAGCATTAAAATTGCATATTATTGGAAAAAAATGTTTTTTAATTTTACACTAGCCATTTTCTAAAAAAAAATATGTGAATATCGTGTTGGGTCTATATACTCCATGCACCCCTGGATATATTCCTTAAGGGGGTGTAGTTTCCAATATGCGGTCTTATTTAGGGGTGTTTATTAAGTTTTAGCACATTAGGGTGTCCCCAAACCTGATATGGAGCCTAATATAAAATCGTATTGAAAATGATACCCTTAGGTATAGTTGGTGCTCATCTCTATTCTGGGGCTTATGGAGTGAGCATAATAATGCATAGGGAACATATGGCATATCTCTAAAAATGGCAGACATGGGGGAATGATTATTAAGTTGCATTTACCTATTCACATTTAATGTATTCCAGTGGAATTAATGATTAAATATTGAAAATCTGCAAAAAAATAGTGAAATTTGAAATTTCACCTCCACTTTGCTTTAATTTCTGTGAAATACCTAAAGGGTTATCAAACTTCCTAAATAGTGTTGTAAATACGTTAAGGGGTCTAGGTTCTCAGATGGTGTCACGTAGGGGGGTAGCTAATAGGCAGGCCCCTCAAAGCCACGTCAGAAACTGGGAGTGGGTCCTAAAAAAATGTATATTGCAATTTTTTCTGAAAATGTGAGAAAATTACTACTATAATTTCTAAGCACCACCACACTCTAATGTCGTAAAAAAAAAGCCATTTAAAAAAATGATGCCAACCTTATTAGTTGGACATATGGTTAGATGGTAGTTCTAAAACTATTTTGTGGGGAAAATAATTATCTGTCTTGCCACACAGAAATTTTGCAACTTTCAAAATCGCTCATTTTTTCCAAATTTCATTGAAATTTTTGATATTTTTCCAAACAAACAAGGATTTGTATGGTAAAATTTCTCACTAACTTAAAGCACTAGTGTCACGAGGAAAACAATCTCTGAATCACAATGAATAGTATAAAAGTCGTCAAAAGTTATTCATCACTTAAAGTGACATATGCCAGATGTTCAAATGAATAGGAGCTGTGTCAGGAGGTCAAAAAGGCTGCGATCCTTAAGGGGTTTATAAACACATGGGGATTATAGGATTCTAACATCTACCCCAACCATTGTAAGTAGGCCAGTTAGCCATTCATTAGCCCGGATATAAAACTTGGTGAGTAGAAATGGGATTTTTTTGTTCCTGAGAGACACACTCTAAGGTATTCCCTAAAAGTACATAATTATGGGTCGCCCTGTTTCTATGGATATGCTTTTAAAAATATGAATCGGGTTAGATCTATATAAATTTGTTGAAATATTTTACAGCTTTATCTTTTATGTACAGGGCCCAGGGTTACTTAATTTGATAAATGTTTTGATTAAAGGGAAGACACTGTGTTTTACCTGTCGGTGACTTTTTCAGGGTTACTTTTTTAATTTTAACCCCCTGAGGAATTTATATTTTTCCTTGAAAAGAAAACGCGTCGGGTTTATTTCTTTTTTATTGTTTTTCTTTTGACTTTTTCACCTTTTTTTTTTCATAATGGGGTGCAATGGGTGTTTTAGTTGGGTTTCCCCTGGCGGGGGTCTCCTTTCGGACTTTTGTCCTTGCGTATTTCACCATTTGGTAGTTGTGTAAGGGGTTATAGGGCAGTTTTACTTTTGGGCCTTTTTACCTCTTATTTTATCACAAGGGGTTTATTTTCACTTTGTATACTATATTTTTTTATAGTTATTAAAAGTTTTTTTTTATTTACTCCCGGAATACTGTCGGGTTTTGTGAAATGTATTTTTTTAAAAAAGTTTGTTATGGATTTTTGACATTTTTATATAGGATTTTTGAGTCGTCATTTTTTGTTTGGTTTATATCTAGTCTGTTCTTACCCAGAATTCCCCTTGGAATTTGTTAAATTTTGGGATTTGCTAAAACATTAAGGCTTCTAATGCTATCTGTTCTGTCAAAACAAAATACTCCATAATTAAGCTCCGAGATACTCCATTATATGCCATTACAAATTGTATTTCGGATCCAAGAAAGTGCCATGGCTTCTGTTATTCTGTTATGAACAGAGGTCTTAACACAGATAATAGCTGAGCCATCTTCTATTCTATCCATTAATTTATTTTAAACAACAGGTAAGATATGTACGCCAATGCAATAAAGGTCAACTGGATACTGGGATCCTCTAGGTCACTAATAGATTCCTCATAGAGCTTAAAGGGAATGTGTCATCAAAAAATGACTTATTGTTTAACTCACATTTTTATGTTAAACACATTTTGTAGGAATTTTTGGTTGTGTTTTTTTTAATTTTCCAAATCACTTTCAGTATTTTTTTTATAATTCTTAAGTCCTGTAGTTTTCACTTTGGCCACTAGGCCTAATAATCGTCTGACACTTCCTGCTCTGTTTAGAGAGCTTTCCGGGTTTTCTGTTTCTTTAAATCAGTAACAGCAGGGTCAAACGAAAGGGACACCATTTTGTACAGTTTAACACAGAATCCACCAGTCACAAGAGGAGATGTCTCAGCTCCCCCTCTCCTCCCTTCACAGTGAAAACTCTCCTATACAAGTCAATGGGACAGAATCTGTCTTAAGAATCCTATGGGCATGAAGCTACTGTAAAGTATCTCTCTGACTGCTGTTACAGCAGTGCAAGCAAGAATGTCTTCCCCACAATCATATATAGACGGCCAAATAGAGAAATCTACAATCGGGAAATAAAAACGACTGAGAGGAAAAGCATATGGATCAGGCTCTTGATTTAATAAGTAAAACAAATAAAAATTGGCAACATATTCCGTTTAAGTTGAAAGTGGAGGCTACTGGATTGTGTGCTTTTTATTTCCCTTAAATAGATTGTTTCACCATGCTGTTTCACAGAGCAACATCCAGCTTTAGACTCACATTTCCTCATCAGGCTGTAGGTGGGTCTATAGCAGTGATTGACATAACGACTATGCTATAAGACTGAATAAAATTGCTGCCTGCTACTTGAGCTTGCATATACAGTTACAGAAACAATGTCCCCTTCTCTGACATGACATCTTGCTTTGCATTTATTGTCTGAAACTATACCACACAGATTTCCGGTTCTACCTTCCCTCCTTATGCCCTTTGTATATAACACTTGTAATCACAAAGGTTCTCTTCTTCATTTTGGCTGCATTTAGACACTATATTAAAGGAAATACCTGAAAGGGAGCAGGAAAGTTTTTAATATTACCAATTTTATGTGTGGCTTCAAAGACTGTCCTGAAAAGCCAAACATATTTTCCCACCTGATCTGCTGGATTCCACACAGAGCTGTTTCCTATGTGTGGAGACGCAGGACTATTGAGCTTCAAGCCAACGAAACAGCTGATGTAGAGCTGAAGGGAAATCCACAGAAAATTGAATGACACTATATTCCAAAAGTGCCTTACCTTGTATGTAAGAGAGAATATTTAGAAATCTTCATTCCAGTCCAGTTCTGAGCACTAGTTCATAGAAAGGATGCAAAAACATTATGAAACTTAGAACAAACTGAGTGACTTGTAGTGAGCACTATCCTAAATATATATAAAATACAGTATTTGTTTTAGATCATTTAAAAAAAAAATTACATAGTCCACAAGCAGGTATTTTGGGAATAAGACCTGTGCATAGTCGGCTTATGCATTTCAGATCCTTAGTTCCTTGTACACAGCTACCTCTACTAGCACATGTGATAGTATCTAAACATTGCTTGAACCAATAGAAAAGAAAGACATAGTTAAAAACGATTAACGCAAAATAGCCACAATACCAAAATAAACAAGCATACCAGTGCAAGAGCCTTTAAAGGGGTTTTGCCAAGAAGTGAAGTTCCTTACCTCTTACCTGCTCAGGAGAGAAGATAAACAAAGCATGCTGAGTCACGGGGGAGAGGGAGGTGGGGTGAGCAAAGAGTGAGGAAGCGGGGATCATCTCTAATGTTTACTCGAATAATAACATTACAACCAGTGGATTCTCTATACAGCAGACAGCCTCATACACTGCACTTTTCTCTCAAGCCCCTTGAAAGCTCGTTCATGTTTCCTGTCATCAGATTAGAAGTGCAGACACGCAAGCGCGGCCAGATCAGCTCCTGTCAGTGTCCTGGTCGTGTCTAATGTAAACTTTCAGGAAACTAAGAGCATCTGATTAAGCTCTCAGAGGCTTCACTTTTTGTAATCACATATATTTAGAAAAGTGATTAAATAACCATTTTGGAGGATACCACGTCAACATTACATCGTGGCAAAACCCCTTTAAGTATGCACAAAATGCATGATGAGACATAGATGGAATAACCATAAAGATAAAGCTGCTAAATTCAATGCAAATATAATAGATCGTTTTTACAGTTAAGACCCTTAGGAAATCTTGTTTGCAGGGACACTATCCAGAAGGCTTCCCTGTTTAGGAGTTTACACCTCCAATCCCCTCCATGTGGTGATTTCTGTACTTTTTCTTGCCCTGTAGTTAGAGAAAGTATTAAGACAAGCAATGAAACCGATAAGGGGCAGGAAACATCTCAATTATAAGAAACAATTAATAACATTATTATTATTATTTAGTCTTGAGAAAAGATGTCTTTGTGGAGTCCTGATTAATGTGTTTAAGTATATACTTTAAATGATTCTTATACAAAGTTTGATGGAATGCTATTTAGCTTAAAAACCTCCTCAAACGAAAAGGCAGCAGTCGCTCTATCTGGAGAAAAAAAAAAGCTTCAATCTCCAAAGCCGACAAGTCTTTTTACAATAACAACAGTAAATCAGTGGAATAGCCGCCTTAGGCACTGGCCACAGCAGGAACAGGTGAGCACTTTAAAAAAGGCTTTGAAAAATTCTTGCAATAAGATAATAAAAATACTTATGTGAAGATATGGAATTCTTGTTGGAACATTGATCTAGTCTGATCGCCATTTGGGATCAGGAGGGAAATGTTTCCATTTAGGGCAGATTTGTTCAAGGCTTATGGACTCCATATTTCTGGAACAATAGAAAACAATTTTTAAAATTGTCTATACCACTGCCTTGGTTGAACTTGATGGACAAATTTATTTTTCAGCTATATTAACTCTGTAACTTCATGTAATCGCTCTCCCTTTGGCCAAGAGATATTGATCCTGAAGAGCTGGCCCACTGCCTTCATTAACTCAGAACTTAAACTTAATTGGGTATATGACAGTACTTTTTTATATATAGACCAACTGTTTACAGTTTCAGGGAAACATGTATGAATTTTGACTCCCAGACGCCAATTTTATCGCACACATTAGTGTAGAATGCGCCTGAATCTATTAACCTGTTCTACTGCGGGTCATAGATTAGGCGCTTTCGAGCTCCAAAACAACAAATCTGTTCCAGCAGTAATTCGCCCAGTTTTGCCGTCCTCCCGTCATAAATGAAGCATACAGTTATGGTGTGATGCCTACAGAATGTCCCCCCAATCTCAGGCGCATTACAAAGTGCCGCGGGCACTCGATAATGCAACTAATTTTGGAGTGTATCTGATTATAAATCTAGAGACAAGGACTACGCCAGTTTTTGGGCTAAAAGCACCACAGAATACTGGCGAAGCCCCGTTCATGCATGTCGCCCTTAGTCCTTCACTATCTCCTTCTTGGCAAAAAAGTCTACCATCAA
>JAODAL010080917.1:0-12078 GCA_025379985.1 Phyllomedusa bahiana | reverse complement strand
CCAAAAAGTTTGCTATGGGGCCCAGGCTTATCTAGTTATGCCCCTGATGTAATCGCTGACGTCATGTAAACAAAATATTGCCGCTAGAGTGGTGAGGGATATAACTGTGATTGCGTTTTTTTCACATGCTTTTTTTTTTTTTTTAACTTAGACAGTCCCTTAGATTTTAGACTATGTTCTCACGGCGTAATTTTGCGCTTGTTTTTGGGTATATTATGTAAAATACACCCCAAAATACGTTTCTAGCAATGTTCCATTCAGCTCTCTTTCATTCCAGTATAAAATACATGCCGTCATTCACACATCGCGTATTTTACAAACGCTGGAAAGCTAGGCAGCCCTGATGGCAAGTGTACAGCAGATCTTTAGTCTTTTACTGTATATCGCATGCAACGGCCCCCATTACCCTAAATTGGGGTAATGCCTAGTGTCATTGTTATACATTAATCACAAAAAGTTATGGATATTTGGGTTTTGGTTGAAATTTAAGGATGAACATAAAATTTCTTGAAAACTTTTTTAAATGAATGAAATTAGACCATCTCTTAACTTTAGAATGCAAGACAGTGATGCCTGTGTCTGGTGGTGTGGTCAGGGACCATTGCCGGTCGTCTAGCACACAAACCACGCTAATATAAACATTTATGAATGGCGTGATACTCGGTTGCCTCTCACCTCCTTTAAACATGCATGAAGTTGTGTGGCATTCATCATCCAGTTCCGGGCATTGTTTAAAATATAGCGGTCATCAGTATGCGATGTAGCCAAAGGACGTCCACTTCTTTGCCTTTCTGTGACTCTTCCAGTCTCTCCGTAGCTCTGTTTCAACCTGCTGATGACACACTGTAAGCTCAGTGGCCACTTCCTTCTGAGAGCATCCTGCTTGAAGTGGGGCAAAAAGTGAAAAAAAACATACTTGTTCCATGTTTGAAGACGTTTTGCTTTTATGGTGTTCAATCCTCAGTAAAAATGATGTGTTCGCTGTATTCTACAGGTTGATACACATCGGCCAATACCAAACATGTACTGTTTCCTTTATGTTTTGGTACCGTAAAAAAATTCCAAATATTTTCTATTTTTGAAATTTGTGCGGGGCACCATTTCTGCGTCATTTCTAGTTTTTTTGTAAAAAACCCCTACGGTTGGTGAAGGTGTTTTTTTTTGGGCAAAGTGTACTTTTTTTATAGCATTTTGGAATGCATGCAATTTTTTTGAAAAATTTTTTTCCCAATTTTTGGGGACGGGGAAATGCCCAAAAAAGAAAATTTTGGTCTTGGAATCTTTTTTTTCTTTACGGTGTTTATTTTAATAGAGTGCTTTTTACTGTGGGGGGTGATACCAAATATCTGTAACTTTTTTATTTTATTTTTATAATTTGTAAAATGGCAAAAGGGGGGTGATTTGAACTTTTAATATTTTTTATTTTTTTTGCACTTCAAAACATTTTTTCTTTACTTTAACTTTGAGTCTCCCTAGGGTGCTTCACCACTAGGTTGCTTGATCATTTATACAGCGTAATGCATTGTATAGACAATTCTTTGGGGTTTTGTAAAAACTGGCGCAATTAAAACCTTCCAAGCTTGGGTTTAAGCGTTTTGGGGCCCCGCGATTACGCCACGGGCGCCTCGATTGCAATGAAGAACGGTGCGCGGCACCGTTTCTCATTGATTTAGACGCTGCGTCCTTCTGGCCCTCATATTGGTTTCTGAGTTCTAGTCATCATGAATTATTAGAGGGGTTTTGTCTCCCAACTAATGTAAAGTTCTGTCTGTTTTTTAAAGGTTTTTAAAATAAGTTAATTAGATGTGTTAAATATGTTATCTAAAAAAGGGATTGCACCCTTTTTTTCATTAAATAGGTTTTTTGGCTTTTATTGTGACTTGTGTGACACCATGTAAGGTAGACATGTTGAGTGATTGAGGAATTGCAGAACTCCAACCTTTGATGGTCAGCCAACAACAGAGCTTGACATGAATTGTTCAGGTCAATATATGAAAGAAAAATTGCTGCTTCTGTTTGAAGAAAAGAAAAAAATCATCTGAGTTCCACCTATCTCTGCCACTGCTCTTGCAGGGTCTTCTGTTTAATTTCTTCTCAGTTGGCTCATGCAAGCTGCAGCAGTCACAAGTCTTTGCCCGACATCAGTGTTTGGAAGTGAAGGATCTGAACCAGGGGCATAACTAGAATTCACAGAGCCCCATAGCAAAATGAGATGGGATTCCACTATCTTATGACAATAAAGTAAAACAGCAGCATAAGTAGCAATAATTAAAGTTATAAATAATACCCCCATAGATCAAGGTTCCCAAATAGTATTGCTAGATTGAATAAAACCACCAACCAGTGTCGGACTGGCACACCTGAGGATCTTCCGGTGGACCCCGAATCCAACACATACACTACCAGCAGCACAGGCGGAATGATCGGTGCACCATGCTTGTGGGTAGTGGGCCGTAGGTTTGGGGTCCACTGGAATGCCGGTAATCTCCTGGTGGGGCCAGAGCTCCTCTTCTGTAGTGTTGAGCGATTATTATCGACAAAGTTGAAATCGGCACAGTTTTTATGTTGATCGATAATCATGCGATTTTTTTAGGGTTTAAAAACTGTGCATCATCTATAATATCACGCCATTTTCGGGGCTTTGCTTTTGGGGGCCCGCAAATCGCTTACAGAAAAGAGCAGGGTGAGATGTGGGGTGCAACGTCATGACTGGGATGTGTAGGTTGCGATTGGCTGGAAAAAATCACATGACCTCATTTTACATAGACAGCCCTTCTTGTCATGAATCAGGTCTCTCAGCGTCTCCATAGCAGTTGAACGTGTGTTCTGCATGTGTCCAAAACAAATCAGCGAAATTATTATATTTCTTCAAAGGAAAGCTTACGGTAGCTGTGATCCGTACACTTAGTTAGATCAGAGTTGGTAGTTTGTATGTAGTATAGGTTAGAGATTAGAGAATTTTAAAGGAGCATCTTCGCTGTAAAGTCACGGGGGTGGAGTGGGGGGGAGGGGGCCGCGTGGCAACACAGACAAGCTCTATAAGATATGGATATAGTTTCCAAGGACTTTAGTGTAAACATTGCACTTGCAAAAGCTTATTTATTAACAGTTGTTCTATTGAAAATCTTTCTGGATCTTGGGCAGCCTGTACTTATTTTAGGATACACTTCTTTTCTAGTAACTGCAGGTCTCTGTGTTAGGTGCAAAACTCCACTTTTATTTTTCAGTATAACATTTCAGATAGGTTTCTTTTTCATATTTGCCCTTTTCGCCAGCGTTGTTGATATAGCACCTTGCAGGTTAAAATTAGAGTCCAGCAATTTTTAAGTCAGCACAGGTTGATAGATGCCAAAAATACCTTTTATTATCGCAATATTTCAGATAGTGTTTTTTCACTTTGGCGCATACAGCTTTGTCATTGATTGCAACATTGCACTTAAATGTGAATACAGCAATTTTGTAAAGTCACACAGGTGAATTGAAAGATGCCAAAATACTTTTATATCCTGAAATACATTTCAGATACGTGTTTTTTCACTTTGGCGCAGGCCAGCTTTTGGTTGATAGAGCTACTTGAGATAAATGTGAATACAGCAAATTTTTTGTAGTCAACACAGGTGAATTTAAAAGGTGCAAAAAATACCTTTTAATTTCGTATACATTTCCAGACAGTGGTTTTTTTCACTTTTTGGTCAGTCAAGCTTTGTTGATAGTTTACTTTGCAGGTAAATTTGAATCCAGCAATTTTGTGTGATTTGAGGGATTTGGAGAATAGCTGGAATTTGCCGTCTTTTAATAAGAGACTTTCAAAACTCTTCCATACTCTTCTCAAATTTTATATTCTTCTGAACATGAAGCGAAATTCAGGGGGTAAGCGAGCAAAGAGGGGGGTGTGGTCTGGGAGCGTAGTGGTACGAGAGAAGGTGCTCCTTCCAGTTGTGGCGACAACACGCATTGCCAGCGGATCGTCAGTTGCAGGACCGTCTAGGCCTGTCATCGCTGGGTTCTGGGCCCCTGTGATCTCAGTAACGAAACAGCGTCGCATCTTTCCTTCAGTGGTTATGCAACCGGAATATCCAGCAGTCTTACCTCCTCCTCCTCTCTGTCACGGCACATATGTCTGTAATCAAGCATCATCAGCATCCAGTCCAACATGAAGCAGCACAAATGTCAAACTCGTGTTCCACCAAACTGTGGATATTCTTTTTCTGATGACCTCTTTGTGAAATGCGGTTGGGGTCAGAAGGCATGTAAAAGATAAGATGGCCAAAGAGGATGATTTTCTCTGCATCTGGACGCCCCGTTTACTGATGCCATCAGAGGAGGAGAAGGAGAAGCCGGTCAATCGACTAAAATCCCAGGCGGGTCGGCCAATGCCTTAGCTGTCCCTCTTGCTTGAGCCGCAGCTCTGGATGCAGGACTGTCAGGATGACGAAGTCACTGTGTTGATGATGATGATGACGACATTGCGGTTCCAACGTGGTCTTTCAGCAGAATTTGCTTGCGAGCACTTAGCACTGGACGAGGAGGAAGGGACGATGGGGTTGTGGCAGTACGGGTTCCACCTCAAAAAGGAAAGGATGAGGGCCGTCGCCAGATGTCCGCTGATTTGATTCCGCCAGCCACGGTCAGCGCAAACCCCGATCACTCGATTATCGCCGTCCAAAATGGTCCAGGACCTTCAGCCTGGGGCCTTCTTTGAAGCAAAGCCTCTGTTTCACCAGCGATTGTTCATATGCCGTCTTTGCCGTAAATGCATAAGTAGAGCAAGAACCTTAGGTGGTTAACACACCAACATGTCTAGTCCATGCTGCGAATGCATCGAGTTGATATGGAGGGCTACACTTGGCCAAAATGGCACAGACTGACGCCGGGCCTCCAACCACTGTCCACACCCTCTGTCTCCACTCTCCTCCTCCTCCCGCTTCCACCAGCGTTTCCTCAGCTGCCATGTCTCTCAGTGTTCATGATCTGGGTTCGGCCTCTGCTTCAGCCTCCCACCGTCGCCCCCGAGTACACCAGACCACCAGAGGGAACCATCTACCCCTTCTCCTTCCGCCAGTTTTGTTGACCTGCACGCCGTACAGCGGCCCAGTATAGCTGACAGCTTCTGTCTTCCAAGGGTTTGGGAGCTGAAGGAAGAGAACACTTTATCCAAAACCTATCCCTATGCCAAAAGCCTGAATGTCGGCACATGCCAGGCTTTTGGCACTTTGGAAATGTTGCCTTTCCGGTCTGGTGGACACGAGGGTTCCGGCCTCGTCTGGCCCTTGCTGTCGCCAATAACCAGATGGCCGAGCAGGCATTTCTTTGCCAGAAAAGCCATCCTGCCTGGCCAAGCACGTGTCATCTAAATTTTCAAGCGCGTTTTCTGCATCTTTGGCGGAAAAGTCCATTGACACCGACCACATGGAATAGTATGCAGGCAAGGCTGCTATATCTCTGTGACGTCACTGGGTGAGCTGGGTGGTTGTCTCTGGGGGGGACGGTGGCTTCAGGCTCGGCGCCATTTCAAAAACCTGCAGGGATGGTCGCGGGTTCTTTCCCCAAGGTCCTCTGGTGGGCATTCGCGTGCCCAGATGAAAACCAGGGCCGTTGTTGAAATTTATCTGTCTTGGAGAACGGCACACACAAGGTCAGAGCTGTGGACGGCTCTCCGCAACGAGATTCGAGCGCGCTGGTGCCAAGAACCTTGTGCAAGGCAAGGCTGGTGTGCGATAACGGGCGAAATCTGATGGCCGCCGTTAAGATCGGTAGCTGGAGCACATCCCTTGCCTGGCACATGTCATGAAACTTGTCGTCCAGAATTTACTACAAGAGATACACGGGTTCGTGGGGTTGACTGCTGAGGAAGGTCAAGGTCTAAGTTCGCACTTCCGCCGTTCGCACCTGCTCCGTCCCGTCTGGCTGCGTTGCAGCGTCACAGGGCCTCCCGTCAAAACGTCTCTTTGTTGACGTGCAACACGATGGAATTACACCCTCCACATGCTCCAGAGATTTTGGCAGCAGCCGCAATGCCATTACGCAGTTCGAAGTGACTACATCGGCCTGACAAGAAGCGGGTTGCGGACCTCGGGTGTTGAGCCACCGAGAGTTGGAGGCAGGTGAAAGATGACTCTGCATCCATCCTGGCCAGTTTTGAAGAAGCCTCCCAAAATGGGTCAGTGCAGACGATGCCCTTGTCAGCATGAGCATTGTGGTGATCTTTGTTCTGGAACGGATCGGTGGATTAATCTGAAACAAAGGTCCCACAGCGGACGGGGAGGAGAGGACACAGATGCGGACAAGGAGCCTTTTCTCCGGTCGACATCCACAAGGCCCGACAGTTTCTCAATTTTATCGGGGTTTTTCATTATTTTTTTTTTTTTTTACATTTAGGCAGTTGTTCAGGGTCCAGTGCTAGTGCAGCAATGCGCATCAGTTCTCAGGGTGCAGCACTCAGGCCAAGTCAGGCTACCGTGGTTGAAGCTGTGGGAGAAGCGGAGGAGGAGGAGAGGAGGTATTCATCAAGTCACACCGACGTTACGACGTCCCTGCCTTGGAAGAGGGTGCGCAAATTTGAGGCGGGGAGGAGAAGATGAGGTAGGGGGGGGAAATCAGTTTGCTAGTGCCCCTCGACCAGAGGCTGGAAAATCAAGGCTCCATCTCTCAATTGAGTGTCTTGGTTGCTCCATTTCCTCCAAATGTCCTCGCATTAGGCATCAAAATGAACAACAGTACTGGGTGGCCACCCTCCTGGATCCCCGGTACAAACAAAAGCTCGCACTTTCCTTCACCCACGCCAAATAGAGAGTAAATGCAGGAAATGGAGACCTTGATGATTGATCAAACTGGAGACATCTGTTGCATCGGCTTACACATTCCCAATTTGTCACGGTGGAACTACATCAGCGTCGTGGCAGGAGTATTAGAGTGCAAGTGAGCCGTAGCGGCAGCAGCAGCAGCAGCAGTGCAAGGTGGAGAAGCTAATGGGTGACCTCTGGCAATCTTTATTTACCACCTCACCAACGCATGTTCAATGCAGGGCACACATCCAAACACACTGAGACCAGCTTAAGATCATGGTGCACGAATTATCTGCGTCCGTGTTTTTGGATGTGTTCGGGACCAATATACTTCTGGGTATCCTAAAATGGACGAATGGCCCGAGCCGCTCGCCACGCCATAGAGGTGTTGTCCTGCAGCAGCCAGCGTCATATCTGAGCGGACCTTCAGCACTGTGGAGGAGTCTTACGACAAACGCATCTGCTTTCCTCAGATTATGTGGATTCGTTTGATTTCATCATGATGAATCAGGCATGGGATCTCTGATGATTGTTGTGGGCCCCAATAGCCCGAGTGTCAACGATTAGTGCCGGTCTACTTACTTCCTCTTCAAAAAACAGAAATGGTCTCTTTGATAACTTTTTTTTAAAATGATCATTTCTTACTGAATTTTTATTCTTCTTTTTCACAACAGTTTAATTTTGCTGGTTTTGCTTGTGAGGAAGACTATAAAGACGCAAAGAGTTGCATGACAACACCGTATTCCATTTACTCACTTTTTTTTAGAAGTTTTCGCATTTGACAATGGTTTTGAGCGTCATGTTGCTGTTGAGATAAGCAATATCCATGGTCCATTTGGGACAGAAATGTGCTTCTAAGTGGCATTTCTCCTCTCACAATTTTAACAAGTGGATGAGAGTCTTTTTTTAATTTTTTGGGTCATGCTGCTTTGAATGCAGCAATACTAGGTCCTATTATAAAAAAATTTTGGTTTCTTACAGAATTGTTCTCCAATTGTCCAAGTGGCCTAAAGGTCATGCTTTGAATTTTTTGGGGGCATTTTGCTTTGAAATGCAGCTATACTACAGGTCCTATTATAAAAAAAATTTGTTTCTAACAGACATTTGTTCTTCACAATTGTCCAAAGTGGCTCAAGGGTCATGATTTGAATTTTTGGGGGCATTTTGCTTTGAAATGCAGCTATACTACAGGTCCTATTATAAAAAAATGTTGTTTCTAACAGACATTTTTTCTTCACAATTGTCCAAAGTGGCTCAAGGGTCATGCTTTGAATTTTTGGGCATTTTGCTTTGAAATGAGTATACTACAGGTCCTATTATAAAAAAAATTTTGTTTTTAACAGACATTTGTTCTTCAAAATTTTGTCAAGAGTGGCTCAAGGGTGATATCTCTGTCAGAAAACGGGGAATGGGTTTAGGACACTGTTAAATGGACACATATTGCATAATGACTTGTTTTTGCAAGATCTTTAACATAGCTATCAATCCCTGTATTGAGACAACCATTTAATACAATTAAAAAAAGAAAAATAAAGACATGGTGGGATTCCATCCTATTTTAAAAAAAGTTTTTTCTAGAATTAAACTACTAAAAAACTTGCATGTACAAAATAGCTGGTAAAAAAAAATTCCTCTGAATTGTACAAGGGAGGTACAGGAAAACTTGACCAGAGTTAGGTTATTCAGAGGACATGGAGTATGGAGCACGGACAGAGAACAAAGTACAGAGACAATTTCCTCCAGCACGTTGAGGGAAAATAAGAAAAAGAAAAGCCAAAGGAAAAAGGGCACCTGTTTGGAACAGGAGCGTTAACCCCAGTATTTCCATGTGAAGCTCAATTTGGTCCGCACTCATACGGGGGGGCAAGCGCTACCCCGGACAGGGACAGTATATGTCAGTGAAAATAAAATGGTGGTTGAAAGACTCCTTTTCCCGGGCACTTTTGAATCTGTGGGTCAGACAGGGTTTTTGGCATTCTGCAGTACAGGACAGATATAGTCAATGTCCAGTTCAACTAAAATGGTGGTTGAAAGACTCCCTTTTTTCCCGGCATTTTTTAAATCTGGGGGTCATGCAGGTTTGGGACTCTGCTGTTTGGCCCAGGAAGGTATTTTCAAATGCCAGTAAAACTAAAAATGGGGGTTGAAAGACCCCTTTTTTCCCAGCACTTTTTAATTGGGGTCATGCGGGTTTTTGGGGCTCATGTGTGGCCCGGACAGGGTATAGTAATGTCCAGTGAAACTAAATGGGGGTTGAAAGTATTTTCCGGCACTTTTGAATCTGTGGGTCGAAGGTTTAATGGTCATTCTGCGGACGGACAGTTAGTCAATTCCGTTCAAGTAAAATGGTGGTTTTGAAAAGACCCCTTTTTTCCCGGCCTTTTTAATCGTTTCATGAGGTTTTGGTGCTCATGTGGGGCCCCGGACAGGTATATTAAATATCCGTTCAACTAAAATGGGGGTTTTAAAGACCCCTTTTTCCCGGCACTTTTGAATCGGGGGGTAGAAGGTTTAATGGTCATTCTGGGGTTAAGGCGATTAGAAAATGCCCGTTCAACAAAAATGGTGGTTGAAAGACCCTTTTTTCCGGCACTTTTTTATTGGGGTCAGCGGGTTTGGTGAAATGTGGGCCCGGAAGGTTTAGTAAATGTCCGTGAAACAAAAATGGGGGTTTGAAAGACTCCTTTTCCCGGCACTTTGAATTGTGGGTCAGCGGGTTTAATGGTATTCTCGGTACAGGACAGATAGTCAATGTCCAGTTCAACAAAAATGGGGGTTTTAAAAAGCCCCTTTTTCCGGCCCTTTTTTAATCGGGGGGCATGCAGGTTTGGGGCTCTTTGCTGGGGCCCCGGGGGACAGGTATAGTAAATTTGTCCAGTTCAATTAAAATGGTGTTGAAAGATCCTTTTTCGGCCTTTTAAATCGGGGGGTCATGCAGGTTTGGGGCCTGCTGCTTCCCGGGGACAGTATCCCTGCAGTTCAAGTAAGATGTGGTTCAAATATACTCCTTCTGGACTTTTCAATTTGTGGGTGATGCAGGTTTTAAAAGGGGCAGCTGTGGTACAAGACAGGATAGTGATGTTTTTGTGTTTTTTTTTCTGTGGCTTTTATAAACCTAAGTGTGTTGCCTAAGAGTAGCACGTATCCATTTGATGTTGTGGATGTTTAATTCCAGCTTTTTCCAGCCCTGTTTGGGTGAAAGAATGAAGGGTTTTGGGTTGCTCTCCCATAGACTTTAATGGTCATTGCTCATAATCGACTGCTCACTATCGACTATCTTGTCGATGATGGTCGACTATCGACCATCGACCGATGTCGATGGTCAACGTAATCGCTCAACACTACTTTGATATGATGATAATCAGCTCACTTATGGATCCTTTGCCGAGTAAATGCGGTGCATGGATATCGAGATAGCTCCGTGCTGGGAGGGTAGTGGTAAACATCAAATCTTATTGTCTGGCATACAATGCTTGTAATAATTCAGTTGGCTTGCACGAAAATCTCTTAAAAAGTTTCTTTCTTCTTTATTGAATCATCATATAAAAATAGTAGTACATGGCACAGGGGTCATGGAAAAACTCATATATGAGCAATTTACACAGACGCGTTTCGATTTGAACAAATCTTACTCATTGTGCTGAATTCTTCAGAAGTGGTTTTTGCAGAGGTTTTGGATGAGGTTTTGGATGAGGTTTCCATCACTGTTTTCAACCATCCAAATTAATAGCCATGGCAAAATCCGCACCGAAAAACACTCCAAAAACGCAGCAAGAAACGCTTCTAAAAACGTGGCAAGGTTTTGAATGAGGTTTAGAAGGTTTCCATGATTCCTATGGGTATTTTCAGTGCTGAAAACGCTTCAATTATTGTCATGACACTTCTTTTTCAGCACCCAAAACAGCCTCCAAAGAAACGCCTAAAATGTGAGTAAAAACCTTGTCGTGTGTGTACTACAGTGTTTTACATAGGAATCAATTAAAATGAATTGGGAGTGTTTTGGAGGATTTTCTAATGCTCTTTTGGGAGCGTAAGTGCTTCGAAAATGGCTCCGAAAACAGTGTCAAAATCAACCGTGTGAACATACTCTTAGAAGTTAAACATATACATATTAAACTCTTACTAGCGCAGCAATTTCTGTTTATATCACTGTCACTATCAAGACTTGTACTCACGGCAAAGGTTTTTTGTCAGTTTTATAGATGGTTTTTGGATTTTGATTACAGGCAACTTTTTGACTACAAATTTTTTATTACAATTTAAAAATAACATGAAATGACCAAAAATATGCAATTTTGGCAATTTTTTTCTTATGGTGTTCACAGAAATAAAAATATTAAATTATGTTTAATTTAAATAGATCGGATTTGTATGATGAAACCAATAATATGTATTTTTTTTATTCTTTGTAAAATGCAAAAGAGTATGTTTTGAACTCTTTTTTTGTACTTGTAATCCTGTAATCCCCTTAGGGCTTGTCCTCATGGCAGGGTTTTTGGAAGGTTTTACAGACGTTTTTCGGTTTTGAAAACCATCTGTAAACCGTCTCTCAAACCTTACAATGGACCTTATGGAAATCCGGCAGCGGTCCCCTTCATGAATTTTACGCCGGACGATTTTTTAGACCGCCGGCGGTCCGAAAAACATTGAATATGTTCATTTTTCCGCCCAGTTTTTGGTCAGAAAATAAACAAGTCTATGCAAAGGGGAAGGGCTTTTCTCCGCAAATAGCAGAGAAAAGCCATCCCCTTGCGACCGTGTGCACAGTCGCAAAACAGAGCAAATACTGTTCGGATACTCCGACCGGTATTCCCTGCCGTGGGGACAAGCCCTTAGGATATCTGACCATTATGGGTGTGGTCGCTTGTACATTGTACTCCAATTATAATATATTGCACAACTTTGTACGAAAATGGCTTTCCTACTACTCCCTGGCCATGGTAGGCTGTAATCGGCGTAAATGGGCCCTGAAGGGCTTCATTTGCCTGGACTTTGGGTTTTCCCTTGTTTATCTCTTATTGGGCCCTAGTTCTTGATTATGTAGTCCCTTTGCCCTGGTTCTATAACGGCTGGGTGGGTCCCGGCCACCCCAAGCGATGATTTTGTTAAGCCCCCGCCGGGAGCGGAGTCTGGTAGCTCCGGTATTCACCAGGCCCGCCGCAAAGCGGGATGGATTGCTGCGGGGTGAGGCTACCGGTGCTACCCCTGCGTGATTGCTTGCGATGGCGGCGAGGGCAGGAGGTATAGAGTCGTAAACCAAGAACGTAGCGTGGGAGGCGTAAAAGGGCAGGGC
>JAODAL010080916.1:0-12079 GCA_025379985.1 Phyllomedusa bahiana | reverse complement strand
TTTCTGGTCATCAGTGCAGTATCACAAGGATTAGATACAGGCTATCAGTGCAGTTTCCATGGTTTTAGATGAGGGCTCATCAGTGCAGTGTCACACAGGATTAGATACATGGGCTCATCAGTGCAGTATACACAGGTTAGATACAGGGTAATCAGGAAAGTATCAACAGGATTAAAATACAGGGAAATCGTGAGTATCAAAGGTTAGATACTGGGCTATCGGTGCAGTATCAACAGGGTTAGATACATGGGTCATCAGTGCAGTATCACATGGATTAGATCATGGGTCATAGCGCAGTAGTCAACTGGATTAGATAAAAGGGCTCATAGTGCGGGTATCAATGGTCGGGGGGATACAGGGTATCAGTGTAGTATTCACTGGTTGATAACAGGGTCATCAGGTTGCAGTATCACACGGGTTAGATCAGGGCTCATCAGGAGTATCAACTGGATTAGATACATGGGGTCATTTAGTGCAGTATCACCACTGGATTAGATAAAAGGGCTCATCTGTGCAGGATCAAAATGGATTAGATACAAGGGTCACAGTGCAGTATACATGGTTTAGATACAAGGGCTCACGTGCAGTATCACACTGGATTAGATAACAGGCTCATCAGTGCAGTATAAACAGGGTTAGATAAAAGGGTCATAGACGTATCACACTGGATTAGATAACGGGTCATCAGTGCAGTATCACACTGGATTAGATAAAGGGTCATCGTTGCAGTATCACATGGATTAGATACAAGGGCTCATCAGTGCAGTATCACACAGGATTAGATACATGGGCTCATCAGTGCAGTATCACACAGGATTAGGTGCACGGGCTCATCAGCGCAGTATCACACAGGATTAGATACACGGGCTCATCAGTGCAGTATCACACAGGATTAGATACAAGGGCTCATCAGCACAGTATCACACTGGATTAGATACACGGGCTCATCAGTGCAGTATCACACTGGATTAGATACAAGGGCTCATCAGTGTAGTATCACACTGGATTAGATACAAGGGCTCATCAGTGCAGTATCACACTGGATTAGATACAAGGGCTCATCAGTGCAGTATCACACAGGATTAGATACACGGGCTCATCAGTGCAGTATCACACAGGATTAGATACAAGGGCTCATGAATGCAGTATCACACAGGATTAGATACATGGGTTTATCAGTGCAGTATCACACAGGATTAGATGCATGGGCTCATCAGTGCAGTATCACACAGGGTTAGATACACGGGCTCCTCAGCACAGTATCACACTGGATTAGATACATGGGCTCATCAGTGCAGTATCACACAGGATTAGATACAAGGGCTCATCAGTGCAGTATCACACTGGATTAGATACATGGGCTCATCAGTGCAGTATCACACTGGATTAGATACACGGGCTCATCAGTGCAGTATCACACTGGATTAGATACATGGGCTCATCAGTGCAGTATCACACAGGATTAGATACATGGGCTCATCAGTGCAGTATCACACAGGATTAGATACACGGGCTCATCAGCACAGTATCACACTGGATTAGATACATGGGCTCATCAGTGCAGTATCACACAGGATTAGATACATGGGCTCATCAGTGCAGTATCACACAGGATTAGATACATGGGCTCATCAGTGCAGTATCACACAGGATTAGATACATGGGCTCATCAGCACAGTATCACACAGGATTAGATACAAGGGCTCATCAGCCCAGTATCACACAGGTATAGATACATGGGCTCATCAGTGCAGTATCACACAGGTTTAGATACATGGGCTCATCAGCGCAGTATCACACTGGATTAGATACATGGGCTCATCAGTGCAGTATCACACTGGATTAGATACATGGGCTCATCAGCACAGTATCACACAGGATTAGATACATGGGCTCATCAGCGCAGTATCACACTGGATTAGATACACGGGCTCATCAGCGCAGTATCACACTTGATTAGATACACGGGCTCATGTTTTCTCTATCATGGATAACACTTGCTCGTCTGCTGTTGTCCTGCAGGGCTTCGAGTGGGATCTGAAGGGCGTTCCTCTGGACACTAATGCTGAGCTCTACGCAGCTGTCAAGGACCATGAGACTATGGGAAGGAACCGGTAATGTAAACCTGTCGTCCTCCATAACAAATACATCCCATTTATAATCTGCATTAATCACCTCTGGAGTGAAAAGGGATTAAACACCAGGCAGGTCGATGCAATGCTCACAGCAGCACAGAGAATGCCAGCAAATGAGAACACATGTGAAAGGAGCAGTAACATGAACTGAAGACGGTGATAAAAAGAAATTGGAAGTCACACTATGGAAAGTTATAATAGTAGATGTAGCAGTATCCACAGCAGCACAGAGGATTTCAGAGGATTGACTTGAATTCACTTGAAATGAGCTGGGTTGCAGTTTCCTGCACAGAAAAATAGGGGCAACAACATTAAGATGGGACCATAGTGTCAGATCTGTTCTGTACTGTAATGGCAGCCACGGACACCCTGCTATGGGACGCCACCTATGTGACAGATGCTGCTCCTCCGCTCTGTGCATGGGAAGGGGGACTGGTATAGATACCTGTGCTGGTCTCTAGGACCAGGCAACAATTCATGTTACTATTTTCAAAACTGATGGTAGATGCCAGCCAGCGCCGCAGATAGATAGATATGAGATATATAGATAGATAGATAGATATGAGATGGATAGATAGATAGATAGATAGAGAGACAGGTAGATAGATAGATAGATAGATAGATATGAGATAGATAGATAGATATGAGATAGATAGATAGATAGATAGATAGATAGATAGATAGATAGATAGATATGAGATAGATAGATATGAGAGAGATAGATAGATAGATAGATAGATAGATAGATATGAGATAGATATGAGATAGATATGAGATAGATAGATAGATATGGGATAGATAGATAGATATGAGATAGATAGATAGATATGAGATAGATAGTGAGATAGATATGAGATAGATAGATAGATAGATATGAGATAGATAGATATGAGATAGATATGAGATAGATAGATATGATATAGATAGATAGATAGATAGATAGATAGATATGAGATAGATAGATAGATATGAGATAGATAGATAGATAGATAGATAGATAGATATGAGATAGATAGATAGATAGATATGAGATAGATAGATAGATAGATATGAGATAGATAGATATGAGATAGATAGATATGAGAGAGATAGATAGATAGATAGATATGAGATAGATAGATAGATATTAGATAAATATATAGATATGAGATAGATAGGTATGAGATAGATATGAGATAGATAGATAGATAGATAGATATGAGATAGATAGATATGAGATAGATAGATAGATAGATAGATATGAGATAGATATGAGATAGATAGATATGAGAGAGATAGATATGAGATAGATAGATAGATATGAGATAGATAGATAGATAGATACAGTGAAGGAAATAATTATTTGATCCCTTGCTGATTGTGTAAGTTTCCCACTGACAAAGACAGGAACAGTCTGATTTTAAGGGCAGGTTAATTTTAACATTGAGAGATAGAATATCCAGATAAAATCCAGAAAATCACATTGTATAAATTATTTAAAATTTATTTGCATTTTGTGAGAGAAATAAGTATTTGTTCCCTACCAACCATTAAGAGTTCTGGCTCCTACAGACCTTTAGACTTAATACCTGTTAGTGATTACAGAGCTGTCTTAATAGTCACCTTATAAAAGACTCTGTCCACAGACCCAAACAGTTTAGACTTAACCTCTACAACATGGACAAGACCAAAGAGTTTTAAGGATGTCCCGGGACAGATCATAGCTGCACAAAATGGAAAGGGCTATAAAACATAAGTAAGACGCTGGGTGAGAGGGAGACAACTGTTGGTGCAATAGTAAGAAAATGGTAGAAATACAAAACGACTGTCAATGGACATCGATCTGGGGCACCTGCAAAATCTCACCTCGTGGGGGATCCCTGATCATGAGGAAGGTGAGAGATCAGAATAAAACTACCCCGGGGGGAACTTGCTAATGATCTCAAGGCAGCTGGGCCACAGTTCACCAAGAAAACCATTGGTAACACATTACGCCGTAATGGTTTAAAATCCTGCAGTGCCCGAAAGGTCTCTCTGCTCAAGAAGGCGCATGTGCAGGCCCGTCTGAAGAAGGCGCATGTGCAGACCCGTCTGAAGAAGGCGCATGTGCAGACCCGTCTGAAGAAGGCGCATGTGCAGACCCGTCTGAAGAAGACACATGTGCAGGCCCATCTGAAGAAGGCACATGTGCAGGCCCGTCTGAAGAAGGCGCATGAGCAGGCCCATCTGAAGAAGGCACATGAAGAGCCCACCCTGAAGAAGGCCATGTGCGGGCCCCATCTGAAGAAGGCGCATGGCAGGCCTCTAAAGAAGGGCCATGTGCAGGCCCATCTGAAGAAGGCGCATGTGCAGACCGTCTGAAAAAGGGAAAAATGTGCAGGCCCATCTGAAGAAGACACATGTGCAGGCCCGTCTGAAGAAGGCGCATGTGCAGACCCGTCTGAAGAAGACACATGTGCAGGCCCATCTGAAGAAGGCACATGTGCAGGCCCGTCTGAAGAAGGCGCATGAGCAGGCCCATCTGAAGAAGGCACATGAGCAGGCCCATCTGAAGAAGGCGCATGTGCAGGCCCGTCTGAAGAAGGCACATGCGCAGACCCATCTGAAGAAGACACATGCGCAGACCCATCTGAAGAAGACCCATGTGCAGGCCCGTTGAAGAAGACACATTTTGCAGGCCCATTGAAGAAGGCGCATGTGCAGGCCCGTCTAAAAGAAGGCGCATGTGCAGGCCGTCTGAAGAAGGCGCATGTGCAGGCCCGTCTGAAAAAGGGGCCATTTCAGGCCCATTGAAGAAGGCGCATGTGCAGGCCATCTGAAGAAGGCGCAAGTGCAGGCCCGTCTGAAGAAGGCACATGTGCAGGCCGTCTGAAGAGGCGCAGTGCAGGCCCATCGAAGAAGGCGCATGTGCAGGTACGTCTGAAGAAGGCGCATGTGCAGGCTCGTCTGAAGAAGGCACATGAGCAGACCCATCTGAAGAAGACACATGTGCAGGCCCGTCTGAAGAAGACACATGTGCAGGCCCGTCTGAAGAAGGCGCATGCGCAGGCCCGTCTGAAGAAGGCGCATGTGCAGGCCCGTCTGAAGAAGGCACATGTGCAGGCCCGTCTGAAAAAGGGCCATGTGCGGGCCCTTGAAAAGGGCGCGTCAGGCGTCTGAAGAAGGCGCATGTGCAGGCCCGTCTAAAGAAGGCACATTGAGCGCCGTCTGAGGAAGGGCCCACATGGCAGGCACTCGAAGAAGGGACACATAGCAGGCCCTCTGAAGAAGGCACATGTGCGGGGCCATCTGAAGAAGGCAATGTGCAGGCCGATGAAGAAGGCGCATGGCAGGCCCAACTGAAGAAGGACTGAGCAGGCCCGTCTGAAGAAGGCGCATGTGCAGGCCCGTCTGAAGAAGGCACATGAGCAGCCCGTCTGAAGAAGGCACATGTGCAGGGCCCGTCTGAAGAAGGCGCAGTGCAGGCCGTCTGAAGAAGGCACATGTGCAGGCCCGTTTGAAGAAGGCGATGTGCAGGCCGTCATAAGAAGGCGCATGTGCAGGCCCCGTCTGAAGAAGGCACATGAGCAGGCGGCCGTCTGAAGAAGGCGCATGCGTAGGCCTTCTGAAGAAGGCGCATGTGCAGGCCCTTTTGAAGAAGGCGCATGTGCAGGCCATCTGAAGAAGGCGCAGGGTGCAGGCCCGTCTGAAGAAGGCGAAATGTGCAGGCCCATTAAAAAAAAAAAAAAAAAAAAGGCGCTTGTGCAGGCCCGTCTAAGGGGGGGGGCCCCTGTGCGGGGCCCGCTGAAAAAGGGGGCGCATGGGGCAGGCCCACTGAAAAAAAGGCGAAATTTTCAGGCCCGGGCCTGGGGAAAGGGGAGCATGGGGCGGGCCCTGTCTGAAAAAGGGGAAAAACGGGTGCGGGCCGTCTGAGGAAGGGCGTGCGGGCCCCATCTGAAAAAGGCGCATTTTGCGGGAAACCGTCTGGGGAAAGGCACATTGCGGGCCCCCTTTTAAAAAGAAGGCCCTGTGCGGGGACCGTAGGGGAAAGGGGCACATGTGCGGGGGCCCATCTGAAAAGGGCCGCAGGTGCGGGCCCCCAACTGAAGTAGGCGCTTGTGCAGGCCCGTCTGAAAAAAGGGCATGTGCAGGCCCGTTGAAGAAGGCGAAATTTTGCGGGCCCCTCTGAAAAGGACATGTCAGGCCCATCTGAAAAAGGCCATGTGCGGGGCCCGTCTGAGGAAGGCACATGTGCAGGCCCTTTCTGAAAAAAGGCGCATGTGCAGGGGGGCCCGGAAAAAAGGGCGCATTCCCGGGCCCATTGAAAAAAGGCGCATGTGCAGGCCCATCGAAAAAGGGCGCATGTGAAAGGCCCGTCTAAAGAAGGCGCTTGAAAGGCCCCAAACTGAAAAAGGGCCCGCATGTGCGGGGGCCCATCGAAAAGGCGCAGGCGGACCGTTGAAAAAGGCGCATGCGAAGGCCTGTCGAAGAAGGGCATGTGCGGGAAAGTCGAAAAAGGGGCCCTTTGGCAGGACCGTCGGGGAAAGGGCCCACATGTGCGGGGCCCGTCTGAAAAAGGGGCGCCCTTCCCTTCATTTTGCCTTGAACCCCCGGGATGTTTTTTGTGATTGTTTGGGAGAAGGTTGCTGTGTGTCGGATGAGACAAAAATTTAGTTTTTTGGAAAAAACCCAAACCTCGCGGGCTTTTGGGAAAGGAAAGGGAAAAATTGTTTCCAATGACCCAAAAAAAAACCGCCCCCAAACCGTCAAGCATGGAGGGGGAAAATTGGGGGCGACATGTATGTTCGCGCTTTCCCCCTGTTTTTTTTGGGCGTAAAACGGCCTCCCGGCCCGATCCCCCTGTCGGACCCCGGGGATAAATTTGTTTGGGGCCCGTGTTCGCCACTTTCAGCTTTGGCCCCCATGAAGGGGCGGGGGTTTGGGGCGGTGTGGGCGGGGGGTAGGGTTCCGGGGGGGGACGCCCGCGCCCGTATACTCCGAGGCATGTCGGGGGCGATCGGCAAAGCGGGCGCAGTGCAGCGCCTGGGGAAACTTCCCAAGTCAGACCTAGTTTATTTTTGGGCTAAAATCCTCCGACAAGGGGGAAGTGAAAACGAGAACGGAACATGAGAGGAAACAAGAAATCGCAACAAGGGAAATTTTCCCCGGCCCCCCCCCCCCCCCCACCCCCCCCCCCCCCCCCACCCTTCCCCCCCCCCCCCCCCCCCCCGTGCAGGGAGGATGTGATTCCGAAAAAAACGCCTTTTTAAAGGGGAAAACCCTTGTCAGAAAAGAGCTGAACGTAAAAACATAAACTTTAAATTAAAAAAAAAAACACTTTCCCTAAACCCCTAGAACCCGGGGCAATATAAAAAATTAGGATATTGAAATTTTCCCGGGAAAATTTCATAATTCAAATTTTTTGGGAAGCTTTTTCTATTGGGGGCCCAAAAAAACCCGGCCCCAAACAAATAGGAGGGGACAGTGAAAACCCTTAAAACCATGGGGAAAAAGGGTTGACCAATCAGAATCCCACGGCGGTTAATTTAAAAAACAGTAAAAAACAGAAAAAAGATATTGGCTGGGGCTAAACGGGTGCGGCTATCCCAGCCAATCAGAAAAACCCGGGTATTCTCCCCTTATAGGGCTATGGGAAAATTGGGGGCTCTGAATTTTCGGGGCTTAAACGCCCCTGCGGCATGAAAATATTCCCTCAAAAAAATTTTTTTTATTAAATGTAAAACCCTTATTAGAAAGACAGGGAACCCCTTTTTTACAAAAAAGCAGTTAAAAACCCCAACAACAAAAGTTTGTCGCCGAGACCGGCGAAAAATAAAGGGGGTTGCAATAGAGGAAATTTCCGGGAATTTTGTAATTCAAATTCTGTAAGCTCTTCTCATTTTGGTTTGGATTTTAAAAAAGCCAATCAGAAAAGGAAACGACAATGTCCCAATTTTAACCTATGGGGGAGAAAAATTTACCAATAAATAGGGGAGCTACAATTTTCCCATTATACCTATGGAAAAAATTGACCAAACATATTCAAAGGGGACATTCAAAAAAAGTAAAAAACAGAAAAGAGTGATTGGTTGAAGCGGGGGGGGGCTCGCCGCTTAGCCCAAACAAGCCGAGCTACTTTCTCTAAGTCATGGGGAAAAAAAATTCCGAGCGCGCTCTGTATTGGTAAGTTAAAAAAAAGGCGCCGTTATTTGGACCAATGGAAGGAGCGACGCTCCTATGGGTTTTCTAATGCAAAAGGAATAAAAATGTACTGGGCCAAAACAAAAAAAAACACTAAGAAGTTTCCCGAGTGTTTAAAAAAAAAACATGATAAATGGGGGAACAAAAAAAATATTATTCAAAAAAATCAGGTTTATTTCCCTTTTTTTCGTTTAAAACCCTACTATTTTTCCTTGGGTAACGAAAAAAAAGAAAAAAAAAATTTTATTGATTTTTAAAATTTTTTTTTCGTTACCCCCAATTTATTGTTCATTTTATATACACATCGTACAACTTCTGTAGTGGGTTTTAATTTGATTTCGGCCATGCGTTTTTTTTTCAGATTGCATTTTGAAAACCCTAGGGGCCCCTCTCTTCCCATTGGGCCACTGGGCCCCAAAAAACAGGCAAGGCGCGGGGGACTTTACTTGTATGATGAGCGCGCCCCAGCCCCGACTAAATCAGGCGCAGATTCCGCCGGAAAACGCGTAAAGGTGCGCCCCCACCCGGCGGATTCTAATGTGGCCCTATTTTTTGGGGGGTTTCACTGCTAAGGGCACAGGACTCTTCACCCCATCAATGGGAGAATGGAGGGCCATGGGGCCTAAAATCCCGAATGACAACCTCCTTTCTCCTCCAGGAATTAACCCCTTAAGACCCGGGGCCCGTCTTTTGACGTCGTGCAACATCGGGGGTTTTCGGCCCCGGTCCCCAGCTGGGTGGGGGTCGGGGCTAAATACACAGCCCCGTCCAGAGCATTCCCCAGGCATCGGGACAGAGGAAACCCCGCAACCCATGCTTTAACCTTTGATTTCGGGGGTGCGGGACCGCAGCGCAATCAAAGGGGTCCCCGCTCTTGGGTAATCGGAACACCCGGGGCCCGACAGAGCCCGGGGAAGGCGCCCGTCAGCTTGGGGGACCCAGCGTGGCCCCAAGCTTTGTGTATGAAGCCATGATTAGGGGCGCACTGTTCTGTCCTAATCACTGCCTGTGCAGACTGACACAGATTAGCAGATTAGCTAATGAAATGCTAAACATTACTAAATGTAAAAAAAAAAATTTAAAAAAAAAAGTTCAGTTCTCCCTTCAGGGGGTCAAAAAAAAAGTACAAAAAAAAAAATAAAAAGTGAAAAAAAAAGAATAAAAAAAATAAAAAAATAAAATAAAAATAAATATTTAATAAAAGAAATTACATAAATTTCACCACAAAAAAAACCCACACAATTTGGTACCCCCCACCGTTAAAACCCGTAAATTAATCTAACAAATTATTTTGTGAAAATTTTAATGGGGTAAAAAAAAAATGAAAAAAAAAAAAAAAATTTTTTTGGAAAAAAAATAAAAAAAAATATGCAAATTTTTTTATAAGTGACTAAACTATTCCCTTATAAAGTCAACTTTTCTTGAATAAAACGAGGGCCTCACCAACGCGTCTTAAAAAATAAAAAAGTTTTCAATGTTTAAATGCAAGGGGGCCAAAACTAAAAAAATGTTCTGGTCATTAACTCTTTTTTAGGGGTTTGGGTTTAAAGGGTTAAAAATGGGTTCGGCTGGTCTTTCCCGCAAAACAATGACCCCAAACATACAGCCAAGGAAACAAAGGAGTGCTCAAAAAAAAAACACTTAGGGCATGGGCGGCCTACCAGTCTCCGGGGCCCCTTAACCATAGAAAACTTATGGAGGGAGTTGAAAACTCGAGTTAAAAAAAACGGGAGCCTCAAAATTTAATGATTTAGAGAAGATCTGCAAAGAGGAGTGGGGCAAAATTCCTCCTGACCGTGCCAAACCTATCATCAAAATAAAGAAATGTCTGACTGCTTTCCTGCCAACAAGGGTTTTGCCCCCAAAAATTTGTCTTGTTTGCCCGAGGATCAAATACAATTTTTTCACGCAAAATGCAAATAAATTTTTATCATTTAAAACAATTATTTTTTTTTATTTTGGGGTATTTTTTCTCAATTTTAAAATTAAAAAACCCTTAAATTATAGACTGTTCCTGTCTTTGTCGTGGGAAATTTACACAACAAAGGATCAAATACTTATTTCCCTTTGCGTATATTTTCATTGTGATTTAATTTGAACTCCATTTCTTGCGCGGTTTTTTATAATAGCGGGAACCGAAAGGAGACAAATAGGAAATGGTGCAGCGGCTTATAACAACATATTATCCATTCTGTAGGTGTGAGGGTTTAAAAAAAAAAGTCACGCTTTTTGGAAAATGTGGGGGGTGCGTGCCCCACCAGCCCCGGCCTTCTTTTCAGAAAACACAGCCCAATTCGTCCCGTTTTTTGTAAACACGCGTCCATTTTCCCCAATTTATTTATATCCTCAGATTTCTTAACGCTTATGATTTCTTGAAAAGTACCTGGGAAAAGGCCTAAGGGGAGCTGAAACCTGTGCCCTAAAGGGTTTAATGAAACCCTTCATTGTGCTCACAAAGGAACCAGGAAAGAGGGACTATTCCCCCAAACCGTGGCGTCTGTGCGACGTTTATATGTCACCCACATGGTTTTGCTGCCCCTTTCCGTCCATGCATTATTTTTTGGAAAAAAAGCATTTTTTAATGATATTTAATAAAACAATTTAACTTTTTTTCCTAACCCCGTTGGGGGGATTTTCCTCCCCCCTCGGTGTGAAGCTGGCGTGCACTGCGAGTGCAATTTGTTTTCTGCAGTATATAGAGTTATATTTTTAAAATGGGGGGAGTATTTAAAAAGTTATATTTTTGTACATGGGGGGAGTATTTAGTAGTTTATTCTTGTACTAGGGGGCAGTATTAAAGTAGTTATATTCTTTTACATAGGGGGCATATTATAGTAGCTATTTTCCTTGTAATAGGGGCAGTGTTTAGTA
Source organism: Phyllomedusa bahiana (assembly GCA_025379985.1). Taxonomy (NCBI): domain Eukaryota; kingdom Metazoa; phylum Chordata; class Amphibia; order Anura; family Hylidae; genus Phyllomedusa; species Phyllomedusa bahiana. The sequence goes on along the minus strand of JAODAL010080916.1, from coordinate 914 downwards.
GTTATATTCTTGTAATAGGGGCAGTATTATAGTGCTATATCTTGTACATAGGGGGGAGTTTATAGTAGTTATATTCTTGTACATAGGGGCAAATTTTTTAGAAGCTATATTTTTTGTCATGGGGGGATATTTATAGTTTTGTTATATTTTGTACATAGGGGGCAGTATTTTGTAGTTTTTCTTGTACATAGGGGGGAGTATTTTAGTAGCTATTTTCTTGTACATAGGGGCAGTGTTTAGTAGTTATATTCTTTTACAAGGGGGGAGATTATGTGTTATATTCTTGTAATAGAGGACAGATTTTGTTAAAAATTCTTGTAATAGGGGGCAGTATTAAGTAGTTTTTATTCTTTACAAAGGGGGCATATATGTAGTTATATTCTTTCATAGGGGGCTTTATAGTAATATATTCTTGTACAAGGGGGCAGTAATAGTAGTTATATTCTTTTACATAGAGGACATTTTTAAAAGTAGTTATATTCTTGTACATAGAGGCAGTATTATGTGTTTTATTCTTGTACAAAGGGGGCAGTATTATAATTATATTATTGTACATGGGGCAATTAAGTAGTTAATTCTTTTTACATAGGAGGAATAATAGTAGTTATATTTTTTGACATAGGAGCGTTTATAGTAGTTATTTTCTTGTAATAAGGGGCATATTAATAGTTAATTTTGTACATAGGGACAGTATTTTATAGTTATATTCTTGTACAAAGGGGCAGTATTATGCAAATTAAATTTTTTGTACATAGGAGGGGAGTATTAAGCAGTTAAATTTTTGTACAGGGGGGGGATATTTTAGTAGTTATATTCTTGTACATAAACATATTATAGTAGTTATATTTGTACATAGGGCAGTATTTTATAAAGGGTTATTTTCTTGTAAAAAAGGACGTATTATAGTAGTTTTT
>JAODAL010080915.1:0-12079 GCA_025379985.1 Phyllomedusa bahiana | reverse complement strand
ATTACCGGGAGCCCACTAGCTCCCTATCTATCTAGGGGGAGCCCGCTAGCTACCTTTATTTTTAGGTACCCCGTAGCCCTTTTAATTACGGGGGCCCGTCCCTTCTATTAGGGGACCCCGCTAGCTACCTATCTACTACGGGGGCCCGCTAGCTACCTATCTATTTCGGGGAGCCCGCTAGCTAACCTATCTATCTACGGGGGCCCGCTACCTATCTATCTACGGGGGCCCACTAGTACCTTTTCTATCTACGGGGAGCCCGCTAGCTACCTATTATCTACGGGGGCCCCTAGCTACCTATCTATCTCGGGGCCCCTAGCTACCTATCTATCTACGGGGAGCCCGCTAGCTACCTATCTATCTTCGGGAGCCCCCTATTACCTACGGGAAGGGGCCTATATAACTAACTACTTATGGGGGTTATTATACACCTAACTACCAGGGCACTAAGGGGGTAATTATTACTTTTTGGGCACTTATGGATGGGAGTTTGAACATGGGAAGACATAAGTGGGAGGATGATAAGAGTGAGGAATATCAGGTGTTTGTGTAAATTCTGCAGGGACGAGTGGTGCCGGGAGAAGTCGCCAATGGCGGTCTGGATGGATGGAGAAGAAAAGGAAAGTGAACAACTCATCAGCAGGATGTCACCTGTGAGTCACAAGCTGTACTGCACTGTGTGCACTTGTATCTACCACTATATGGTCACTGTATGGAGGTATTATTGCTCTTGGGTGTAACGGCTTTATATTTAGTAACAGTACAGTGGTATTATTTAGTCTCTCTATGGTGGAGATATGGGTGATGATGTGGTGAATTATTTGGTTTGTGTATATTGTTATTGTATTGGTCTGGGTATACTGGTTTGGTCAGTAACATTATAGTGGTGAGATACAGTGATCATGTGGCGGTATTCGCTGGCTCTTGTATATATACTGACTCGCACAATATAGATAAACTGTACATTGTAAAATACAACGAGAACTGAATCCAAAAACAATGGTGCAAATGCATTTTATTTTTTGGTGGACTGGTAGGGGGCGGTGTTGATAGGGGGCAAAGTTGGTAGAGGGGGGGCCCCGATGCTTCAGCTGTATGGGGCCCCGAAATTTCTGATGGCGGCCCTGCCTGCAGCAATGGTCCAGGTGCAGAAAGTCAAAGCTATCTGCAATCTCTCTCCACTATAAATTCATGCTCAGGCCTTCACACTGCCCTTCACTACGCCAAACAAATATTTCACCTCCCTTATCTCAACCCTACACAACAACCCAAAACGTCTGTTTGACACCTTCCACTCACTCCTCAGGCCCCGGTCACTGACCTCTGTGCTGAAGACCCGGCCGCTCACTTCAAAGACAATTGACAGAATCCGGCAAAACATCACATCGCAATCCCCAAATACCACCCCTCATGTCCCTCCCCGCACGTTCCCTAGTCTGCTCTCAGCCCTTGACCCGACGACAGAGGAAGAAGTGTCCAGGCTTCTCCTGTCTGCTCGCCCCACCGCCTGCTATAGTGGCCCCATTCCCTCCCACCTCGTCCAGTCTATTTCTCCAGCTGTCCTCTCTCACCTTACTGCTATCTGTAACCTCTCTCTCTCTACTGGGATTTCTCCATCTTCCTTTAAACACGCTGTTCTAACCCCTTTACTGAAAAAGCCCTCTCTGGACCCGTCCTGTGCTGATAACTACCGACCAGTCTCTAACCTGCCCTTCATCTCTAAACTCCTGGAACGCTTGGTCTACTCTCGCCTAATCCGCTATCTCTCTGCTAACTCTCTTCTCGATCCTTTGCAATCAGGTTTCCACACTTTAACTAGAGCAGTTTCTGTGGAGTGTAAAGTCTCCAATGATCTCCTCACGGCTAAATCTCAGGGTAACTACTCATTGTTGCTTCTTCTGGATCTCTCTGCAGCATTTGACACTGTTGATCACCATCTTCTCCTCAGCTCAGCGCCATTGGCCTCCAGGACACTGCTCTCTCTTGGTTCTCATCCTACCTCTGACCGCTCCTTCAGTGTCTCGTTTTCTGGTTCGACCTCCTCTCCTCTTCCTCTTGCTGTTGGGGTTCCTCAGGGGTCGGTTCTTGGTCCTCTCCTCTTTTCATTGTACACAGCCCCCATTGGACAAACCATCAGCAGATTTGGCTTCCAGTACCATCTCTATGCGGAGGACACCCAATTATACACCTCCTCCCGAGACCTCACTCCTACCCTGCTACAGAACACCAGTGACTGTCCATCCTCTGTCTCTGACATCATGTCCTCGCTCTATCTCAAACTAAACCTTACTAAAACTGAACTTCTTGTCATCCCGCTATCTACTAACCAATCCCCCCCCCCTGCTATTTCTGTTTCTGTATGTGGTACCCCCATTTCCCCTAGGCAGCAGGCCGCTGTGGGGGGGGTTTTATACTAGATCTGTTCTGCCCTTTTCCCCCCATATTTTCCAATCCCTTGCCCGCTCCCGGTCACCTGCCCCTAAAGAAATCCCCCAAAATCCGCCTTTCTAACTGGGGGAAAAAACCTCAAAACCCTTTTTGGTGGCCCTTTTTAATTTTTTTTTTATTTTTTTTTCCAGCAGGAAAAAAAGTTTTATTAAAAAGTTGAAAAAGATTGACTTTGAAACCCAAAGGAAAAAAAAAGCAGGGGACAATATTCCAATTTTGGTTGGGGGTACATGAAAAAGACATTTTTACAAACACCAAGGGAACAGGAATAAAATGAAAAACCCGAACATTTTTCAAGGTAAGGCGCGTTTAAATGGGTAGCTGAATAAAGCAATTTTTAGAAATTCAGAATGGGGACCCTGCGTGTAACGTTATATTGGGGGGGAAACCAAAATTTGGGGCTAGGGGTTAATGACCCTTGGGTTAAAAGGAAGGGTTTTTTTTTTTTAAATTTTTTTTTTATTACTTTAAAATTAAGGGGGGGGAATCTGTCCAAAGTAACCACCGATCCCAAACCCAAACCCAACCTTAGGGGGGGGGAACCCGTAGACGGGGTTTCTGCATAAAAACTGGTTATTTAATCTAAAAGGCCTCTGTGGATGGGGGGGGGGTTTGGGGGAAAATTTTCCATGGGGGCGGGCTATGTGAAACGAGATGCAATCAGTACTTTGGCTAGCTTGTGTGACATTTCAAAAGGTAATGTGTGATATAAGTGGTTTTGAAAGGGCCCAATTTTCGGAGAAAAAGGGTGGCCTATTTTAAAAAACCCTTTCTCGGAGCGTTCTCTATTTGTTCCAAAAGGGCCCCCCGGGATCACTGGGCAGCTCCCCCAACATGTGTAGCAGTAAAGCCAACTTCCCCACATGCCTCCAGCTTTGGGTTTGGAATGGGCCCGGGGGGTCGAGTGTGCGTTTCGCGTGGGGGTAAGTTTACCATCTTAGTGTATCTTCTACTTAATTCTAAGTGTTGGGCACAGCTGGAGTTTTTCCCTTCCCAATTTTTTATAGTTGGGCCCAAAAATTCCGGGGGAGAAAAACCCTTTCCCCAAAGATTTCTCCCATCTGTTTTGTAGTCGGGTTTGGGTTGATATATCACCCTAAAAAGGGGGTTTCGGAAAGCGGCGGGAAAGGCCCCCCTTTGGGAGGGATGGACCATAAAAAATGTAAAAAGGGGGGGTGGCAGACCCTCCGTCACGGGCCCTTTTTTAATTAAATTGAACAGCTTTAAAACTTGGAGGAAGAGGAAAAGGGAATGGGGGGGAATTTGGGTAAGGGAGTACGAACCCTCTTCAAAATTTACTAAACTGGGGGTCTCGAAAAAGGCCCCAAAAAGGGAAAATTTCCTAAATTAATCCAGAGCGGGTTTTTGGGGATATCGGTGCTAGGAAATTGAGTATGGACAGGGGGCATCTAGTTTTTGTGACGCAACCCTTTCCTGCCCTGGGCTACGTCTTTTGCCATGCGTTCACCGCGGGGGAGACATAGAAAGGGAAAGGTTTAATGTAGGCGGTTTCCCAAACCCAAAAAGAAGCGTAGAAATTTGGTAATCCCTGAAAGTGCCCTGGGAATGGTGGATTTTCCCCAGCGACCCCCCAAGGTTGGGTCCGAAGAGCCCCAAAAATTTGCGGGAGAGGGGGTTTCCAGAACCAAAGCTAGGTTATATTGCAGGGGTTGGGAACAATGGGCCCTTTCCCATGTAATTTTTAAAAACAGGGGTTGTCGGGTTTTTTTGGGGTTTTCTTCCTACCCCAAAAAAGTAAAGGATTTTGATTTCTGTAGTTTAGTTAAGAATCCTTGGGGAATAGGAATGGTAGGTTTTGGAAAGATGTAGAGAAATTTAGGCTTTGTAACTTTTTTCGTGACGTTAATGCGGTAACCTGACATTTGGGGGAATTTTTTTACTGAGTCAAACGTTTCCTCTTTTTGAATATCTTTTTTGAGTTTCTGATAAGTTCTGGGCGATAGGGGTTTTTCAATTTTTTGGGAAAAATTTTAAAAATTTTTAAAGTAAGGAAAAGGGTGAGAGGAGGCCAGAAAAAGGGCCCTAGTGGGAAAGTCGTTGTTTAAAGGCCCAAAGGGGGATTAAGAGGGGGGATAATATGATTTGGGAGATTTTTGGTTTTAAATAATAGGTTTTTGAGGGGAGCGGTCGAGCAAGGGGAGGAGTGCGGTACGGAGGTTTTGGGTTCTGTGTTATGTTTTTTAAGATATCCCCCAGCGGTAAAGTTTTACTTTATGGACCTCCCCCAATGGTTGGTTTTCCCCACTATATCATCCCCTTCCCTTTATTTTTTCCCTGCCGGGGGTTTCCGCACAGAGGTCTTAGATCAAGGGGGACAGAGGGCCCCTTGTCTTGTGCCATTTAAAATATTTCAAATTTGACGAAAAAAAAAACCGGAGGCAAACACCCGGGCTAAAGGGGGGAAGGTATCAGGGAGGTGATGGCCGGGGAGGTTCTCCCCCGAAACCCAAAAAGGGTCTGTGCCCTTCTTTCATGTAGCCCCAGTCTTTTCTATCGAATGCTTTCTCCCCCCCAAGAAAAAAGGGAGAGAAAGGCATTTTCTGAGCACAGGCTTTGCATAATGTTTATTCCCGTTTATCCCCAACCTGGTTTGTCCCCCCTAAGGGAATCCAATTGGTCTCCCATTGATTAGGCGGGGAAAGGGAAATTCTTAAGCCTTTTGGTTTTTGGGTTTTTAGAGTTTTTTTTGGGTTGTCGGTGTTTAGTAACGAGTGGGTCTGTAGTTGTGATAAATTTTCCCGGGTTTTCCCCTGATTTGTGAATTGTTTTGATAGGGGGGCCCACATAAATTTCCCCCGGGGGGGGATCCCTTGTCGTATAACTTTAAATGGGGGGTTTAGACAGGTGAGGGGGGGAGGAAGGTGAGAAAACAATTTTAGTATTTTTTTTTAGTAAAGCCATCTGGGCCCGGGGGTTTTGTTACATTGTAGATTGGAGATTGTCTGCTGAACTTCCTGCGGGGAAATGGGCTTTTTTAAAATTTTTTTTTTGATCTTTTTTCGGGGAGGGTTTTGAGGACTTCCCCTCAGGAACTTATTTTGGGTTCCCTCTGAAAGCGGTGGAGTGTTGGTGTCCATTTGTTTAGTGGCTGTGTATTCCGAAAAGGGCCTTTGGAAAATTTTTCCCTTAGGGTTTTTGGATACGGCCCGTTGTGGGGGAAGTAATTTTTGGGGATCCGGTTGTTTTGGCCTGTTGTTTTTTAAAATCTCCTGCTAAGATTTTACTGGGCCTATCCCCTTTTAAGATAAAATTTTTCCAAAGCGGAGTTTACTTAAAGGGAAAGGGCGTATGTTGTAATTTTTAAGGTGTGAAATTTATTTCAAAAGTCCCAAATGAGTTTATTTTTAAAGGGGCCCTTTGGAGGAGGTCGTTTAAATTGGGGTTTTCCATTTTCCCTGATTTCGTCAAAGGTTGCGTGCAGAAGGGGAACCCTTTTTGCGTTTTTCCCCTGCTCGCGTTTTTTCATGCTTTCCCCCCCAAGGTACGTTTTGTTTTTGCGCCCATAGATTTCCCCAGGGGGGCTGTGGGGGGCGTTTAGTTCAAAGTAATCTGAGATAGCTTTTGTTATCTTTTAGTAAAGCCTTTCATTTTTGAGTAGGTGTTTTGTTTAGCCCAAAGGGGAAAAAAAGGGTAGGTCCCTGCCCTTATTTTGGTTTTAGGTCCCAGGGGGGAAATGGTCGGGGCCCCCAAAAGTTTTGGTTCCGATTTCAGAGTTTAAAAATAAGAGTAGGGGGCCGTTTTGTTTAGTAAAAAGTAGTCTATTTAGAATGTGAATCTTTCGCCGCCGGGCATAAATGAAAAGTCCCCCCGAGGGGTGAGCGTATCCCCAAAGGATCATGGAGGTTTTTTCTGAAATCAGGTTTGCTCAGCTCTGGGGGAGGTTCTAGACCCTTTCCCCCGGGGAACCCTTTTCAATCAAACCTATCTATGACTACTTTAAAAATCCCACAAAATATTAAGTGCCTTTGGTTTCCCTTTTCTGACTTGGCAATATCCCCCCAAAGGGTTTGGAAATTGGGGGGGGTTTGGTGAAAAAAATTTTCCCACAATGTGAGGGGCCCAGGTCCGGGGTTTGAAAACCAAAAATAAAAACCCCCCCCTGTTCATCTAGGTTTAAGTCAAAACGGGGAAAAAGATACTAAATTTTTTTTAATGAAGGGGACCACCTGTTTTTTTTCACATTGAGTCGGGAGGGGTAGGGCAAGGAAAATTCCTGTTCGCAGCCTGAATAAACCCTTTTTTTACAGAGATGTGTCTCCTGGACCCCCACCCCCATCCGCTGCACCTGGAAATTCTTTAAAAAATTAAAGATTTTTTTAAAGGGGGGGTTTTTTAAACCCCGGTTAGCATTTAGGGCCCAAGTTTTTTTACCCCCTTTGGGGAAATTTAGAAAGAGGACTCTGTAGGAGTGGGACCACGTTCTCACCCCATTGTGCATGCCTTTTGGAGGAAAACGGGTTGGGGAAGAAACTGACAAACAATTAACACAGTTTTGAACCTTTTGGGAGCCAAAAAAAAAACCAAATGGTAAAAAAAAACAAAGGAAAAAGGGTTTCCCCCGGGGTGGGGGAAATCAAAGGTGGGGCAGTCATTGTCTACAACCCAAAGGGAAGGTTCCCAAAAGGTGATTAAGGAGCAAGTAGGCTCCCGGGGAGCCAGAAAAGACACTCCCGTGTGGATTAGGGGTGTGACCCGGATCCCAAAGGGGGGTTTGATTTAGATTTTTGTGCGGGCCCTTTTGTCTTTTCCATAGGGGGTAAACATTTCCGGTCTGGGGTGCTTCCTCCTGATCGGGCCTTTGCCCCTGGGTGGGGGAAAAAAGTAAATTCCAGCTTTCGAAGGTCAAGAAGCTTCAATTTGGGGTGTTGCATTTAACTGGGTTCCCTCTTTTGTTATAAATTTGTTTTACAGGGAATTTCCCCCAAAAAAAACTGGAAAATTTTTTTTTCTCGGAGGATTTGGGATACTTTTTGGAAATTTTCTACGCCTCAGCTCGTCGCTGCAGACAAAAAGGGAAAATTTGGGTAAAAATTTTGGGGGAAACGAAAACAGGAAGCACACTAGCCGGGGTAAGGCCCCTAGAAAATTTTTTTTTTTGGTTTTTTTTTTATAAAATGGGTTTTGGCGATTTGTGTCTCTGGGAACCTGTTGCGGTAAGTTTTTCGGCCTTTTTGGGAGTAGGGGGAATCTGTCGGTGGTGAGGTTTTAAGTGGAGGGGGTTTTGGTAAGAATGGGCCATCAGGTCAGTGAGGAAGGCCCTTCAGTTGGTTCGGGGATTTACTTTCCGGGTTTTTCGAATTCGGACGGTTGGGTTTTGTTTGCTTGTCTTCCGGTCCGAACTTTGGATGACGGCGGGGGCACTTCTTCTTCGAGGTTGCTATTAGCGTCTATCAGACTGTTGTGGGACTTAGCCAAAAATCCCCCCATTTTGTGTTTTTATATGTTCTTGTGCGGAGGCTTTAAAGAGTGGAAGTCTTGGGCTCAGATATCCATTATCTGTTTTTTGTCTGATTTTGGAGTGAGGAAATTTAAGGATGAAAACAAGTGCTGAAGGGGGGGCCACTGTAAGAGGTTTTGGGGGTCAGGAAGGCCCTTTTGGGGGGTTTTGGGCCACCGAAAACGGCTCTCGAGGGGCGGAGTAGGGGATTTAGGGGGGGGGGGGGGGGGTTTCTCGTTTCCCCTTGGGGTTGGGATGAGGGGGAAGAATTCTGGAAGTTTGTTTGGGTTGTTGCCCGGGGTTTTTTTTTGGAGGTGCCCCCCAAAATTCCGGGAGGGTTGTGCGAAAGAGGGGTGGTGGGGTGGGCCCGGAGGGCTTTGGGGTTTGGGGAGGCACAGAGGTGCTTTTTTGTCTTCCCGGGGGGGCCCGGGGAAAATGATGGTTTTTTGGGGTGGTTTAATCTCCTTTTTTTTTTTTTTTTTTTTTTGTAATCTAGAGAGTATCTCGTTTCCTGTTACTTCCCCTTAATTTGGGGGTTTCTTGCCTTTTTTGGGGGAAAGACGTTCCACTTACTTGTAGTTTTAATCACTAGAGTCCCTTTCTTGTAAGAATGAGGGTGCTAAATCTTTTTTTTGAAATTTAAAGGTATTGCTGTACGGGCCGTCACGGGGTAGGCAGGATTTTGGGGTTGAGGGAGTTCAGGTCCCCTTTTGTAAAAATTATGTGCGGTTTTTTACCAAGTTCAGTGGCCTGTCTTTTGACGTGAGAGCCCTAGCGATGTGTGCAATTCACTAAAGGGCACTGTCCCCTTGCAGGTCATTTGAACAAAGGGGCGGAGATTTTTTTGAATGGCCCCTAAGCTGTTGGGGGTAAGGGGTTTCGGCCTGGGGAAGCGGCCCCTTATTTGAATTTTATTCGGCCACTACCCAAATTTTCTGGAGGAGTGGTAGCTTCCCCAAAGGGCCCGGGTTTATGCAGGTCACCCCCGGGGGTAATAACCGTGGAAGGTTGTGGGGGAAGGGGATCTCACTGGGTTGGGGAATTTAATAAACCCCGGGAAAAAGTGGAAGGTTGTGAGGGGGGGGATTTTACCTTGTGGGATAAAACACGGGCGTTTGGGAAAGGGTTGTGGGGGGAGTGATTTTCCCCGAGGGGGGTAATACACGCCCTTGGGGGTTGTGGGAGGTTCGGGAAAAACCAAAAATTTTAGGGATTTATAATAAAGACGGGGGGGGAAAGGTTAAAAATTGGGGGAAAGGGTGGGGGTGTCCCCTGTGGGATAATACACGAGTGGAAGGTTGGAGGGTGATCTCAATGGGGATAATTATCCCGAGCCTTGTGAGGAGTGGAAAAAGTAAAACAGTAGAAACCCTTTAGCCCCCGTCTGTGACGCTGCAGGGTATGTTTTTGAGGGTTTAAAGGGAAATTCCCCCCTTTAAACTTAAGGGGGGGTCGTTGTAGGAAAATCTTTCCACTTCCCTGCGGCGGGGTGGGGTTGAAAAATGGCGCCCGATGCCGTCCGGTTAAGGGTTTCGGCGGTATGAAACTGGAACCCCCGGTGCTAGGATCCAGGGAGCCCCCAGACCTCAGGGGCCGCAAACTAAGAGGGCTATCTCCCCCAGGGCTGCTGGGATCCAAATGGCCAGGGGGTCTTTTCCCGGGCCCTGTATGCCTGAGCTGTGAGGTTTGCTCAAAATTTTGGGGCCCCGCCAGTAAAAAAAACCTGTGCCCCGACCCCCCGCCCCTGTGCCAGCGTCCCCCCGTGCGCTTCCCCGGGTTTAGAGCCGGAAAAGGTCCCCGAAACGTGGGAGCCCCTGCTTCAGGGCCGCGGGGTGGAGTCAGGTAGGGGATTCGCCCGGCCCCCCTTGGTTTGGCGGGAGGGAAAGCCGCGGGGTTTTCCCACTCTGCCTCCGTTTCAGGCCCCTCTTCACGCACCCCGGGTTGGGAGTTGGGGGACCGGATCTTCTGGTGGAAGGTTTTTTAAAATGTTCCCCCCCCGGGATGTGGGGGTTGTTTGGAGGAGGTAGGGAGCCCTTGGGGGTCTTTTTTTGGGTTTTTTTTTTGCCGCTTTTTGGGGGGTCTTCCCGGGAGCTCTCACCCGAGACGTTTCCCTTTTACAAATTCCCCGTTAGGCCACGCCCCCTTTTTTCATTCTTGACTCCTTTTTGACAAACCCGCTAAAATGGGCTCCTTGTGCAAAATCTCCTTCCAATCCTCCGAAAGCAGCAGCCAGGGGTTTTTCCCTTTTTCTCCAGCGCATACTGATGCCTTACCCTGTTTTCATTCCCCCTGCACTGGTTTCCCATTCCCGTACAGGATACAGTATAAACTCAGCAAATCTCAACCCATAAAGCTCTCCACAGCGTGCTCCTCCCTACATTCCTTCATCCTACCCCCCCTCCCGGGTCTCCCCACCGCTGCACCCCCCCCCCCCCTCATTCTCCCCCTATCTTTTACCCCCCCCCCTACCGTCTCTCTACACCCCCTTTCCCCCCCACCCCCTCCATTCCTCCCTCTTTCCCCCTACCCCCCCCACATCCCCCCCCATCCCCCCCCCCTTTTCCCCCCAAAAAAAGGCGCTGCACCCCCTACATCTCCCTCTCTCTAGCCCCCTCCCGCTCCCCACAGGTTTGCACCCCCTACATCTCCCCCTCTTCCCCCCCCCTTCCCACCCTTACCCCCCCCCGGGTTCCCCCCCCTCTTTCCCTTACAGGTTGCACCCCCTAATCCCTCCCTCATCTCTACCCCCCTCCCCGGGTCTTCCCAGCCTGCCCCCCTACATCTCCCCCCCCCAAAATCCCCCTTAAGGGCACCCCCTACACCCCCCCCTCGCTAAAAAGGGCCGCCGTGCACCCCCACTTTCCCCCCCTCCTCCCCCCCGGACCTCCCCCCCTACTTCCCCCCTTTTCCCCTACCCTCTCTCACAGCGTGCCCCCCCCTACATCCCTCCCCATTTACCACCCCCCCCCGTCCTCACACCTGCAACCCCCTAAATCTCCCCCTCACCTACCCCCCCTCCCCCGGTCTTCCACAGCACTGCCCCCCTCATCCCCTCTCTTTTCCACCCTACCGGTTTCTCCACACACTGCACCCCCTTTTCTCCCCTCCCTTTTCCCCTCCCCTTACCCCCCCAAACCCCCCCCCGGGGTCTTCCACAGCGCTGACCCCTACATCCCCTCATCTCTACACCCTACCCCGGTCCTCACACCCTGCCCCCCCAAAATCCCCCTCATCTCTGCAACCCTCCCGGGTCTCTTCCACAGCGCTGCCCCCTACATCTCCCCCCTCCCCAGCCCCCTACCCGGTCTTTTCCACAGGCTGCACCCCCTAATCTCCCCCCTTCTTACACCCTCCCCGGTCTCTCCACACCTGCCCCCCCCTAATCTCTCCTATCTCTTCTACCACCCCCCCGGTCTCTCACAGCGCTGCACCCCCCTCATCTCCCCCTCACTCAACCCCTCCCCGGTCTCTCCCAGGCGCACCCCCTAATTCCCCCTATCTCTCACCCCCTCCCCGGCTCTCCACAGCGCTGAAAACCCCCTACATCTCCTCCCTATCTCACACCCTACCCGGGTCTCTCCCAGGCTGCCCCCCAAAATTTCCCCCCCCACTTATCTACCCCCCCACCCGGTTCTCCACAGCGTGACCCCCTAATCTCCCCCCTCATCTCTACCCACCCCCCCCGGTCTCTCCACCGCTGCACCCCCTAAAGAAGCAAAGTCCATACAAAGAGTAAGCCCTACCTGTATATAAGCCCCAGTCGGGGTCCATCTGTGCACTGAAAACACCAGGGGGGATGCTTGAGTTTTGTAGTAAAGGGAAGGCAGGTGAAGCACAAAGATGGCAATCCCGTATACATAAAATCCATTTTTATTGCATTTTTTTAAAAAGCAAAACACCAAGGTCTGGCGTCAAACGGTTTCGGGTGCGGGCAACCCCCTTACTCATGCATCCCCACAGTTGTAAACTTTAAAAAAACCTACAAAAAAATTTAAGAACGGGGAACTCCCCTGTTTCGTGTAACCCAAGACTCAAAAAACCACCAGGTGACTTCGGCGCTAGGGAAAAAACCGGAATGACGTAGGGACTGCGCACTGCCAAACCAGGACAAACCTGGCAAGGGCAGAAAAAAGCGCATAGATGACGCCATCACCCCCGAGTGAGACGGAAGTC
>JAODAL010080914.1:0-12079 GCA_025379985.1 Phyllomedusa bahiana | reverse complement strand
GATGTCCAGTGTAAACGGGTTTCCCCACACTTCAATTTCTATATATTGTTTTCATTTTTTTCACCTGGTGGTTCATTGAAGTTTTCCCCTTTACTTTGGTAGGGGCATGGGAGTTCCCGTCCGGGGAACTTGTTGCCCAGCTGGCTGTGGGCCTTTCAAAAACATACCTCCAAACAGCCAGTTCGCGACGTTTGGAAGCTAACCATGGTACATACTTATATTGTTCCTGTTGTTAAATGTACATTATATCTTAAAAAACAATGTAGATAAAAAAAAACGGTATGCACAGTTGACGGCCTAAACATATTTTTTTTTTATTATTAATGCGTGTCCCTATTGTGTATTTTGGTTATTGATAGCAGCGTTTTGTTCAGATTAGAATTAGGTATGATTTCCAATTGCACTTTTCATTTGGGCCCTTGGTGTCAGTGTTTGCTTTTTTATGGATCCAAAATTTTCTTTTTTAAAAATTTTTTTTTTTAAAAATATGTGTTCACTTGTTTTCTTGTTCTGAAACCTTTAACCCCATACATTGTGTCAATTCATAAAAAGTTTTGGCCCCCGGTTTCACCAAATTTTATATTTTTCGTCTTTTTCTTTTCCCTCTTTTTTCTTCTATTTTGAAAAATTTTATCTGTGATCTGTGTTCATTAATTCTCATTTGGGTTTGATGTTTGGCCATTATATGCTTTCCCGCAAGGGTTTTGTTTTCTTGGGAAATTGCACGTGAAATTTTTTTTTTTTTAAAATTAGGGTACCTTTCATTGGATGCGTTTTTCATCCCTTTTATTATTTTATTACAAAATTTGGAGTAGAAAACCTATGTACCTTTCCTTTGTGTTCCATTTTTTATTGTTTCTTTTTTTGGTTTTTGTTGTGTTGTTTTAAAGAGGACATTACCTCCCTTTTTCCCCCTCTGGTATATAAAATTTGGGGGACAACAAATAGATGACCCTTTTTGGATTACCGTAGTATATGCCCCGATTTTTAAAATACTTTTTTTTTTTATTTTTTCATGAAGATCATAGGGGGTAATGAGTTAATCCCCGTCTTTTTGTTTATTTTTGTGTTTACGTGCTTCCCCCTAGTTAATTTTCCCATTTATCCCCCATTTTTTTTAGTACCCTCTATGTAAAATTTATTGTTTTTTAGGGAAAAACCTTTGTAATACCATTTTCATAATTTGGTGAAAAAAACTTTTGCCGGCAAGGTGGTTGCGATAACGGGCGAAATTGTGGCCCCCTTAAGATGGTAGGCGGAGCAATCCTTGCCTGGACATGTCATGAACCTGGTGCCCAGAAATTTTAAAAGAGCTCCCCGGGGTTGGAGGCCGTGAAGAAGGCTCGAGGTTGGTTCGCACTTCCGCCGTTCGCCCCCTCTTGTCCCCCCGGGTGCGTTGCGCGTCAGTGGGGGCCCCCCCGTCAACGCCCAATTGTTGACGTGGCAAACGCTGGAATTCCACCCTCACATGCTCCAGCGTTGTGGCAGCAGGCAATGCCATACCAGACAAAGGGACCATGGTGACAAGCAGCGGTGCGGCCCTGGGGTGTTGAGCCCCCCGAGAGGGAGGAGGTGAAAGAGCTCTGCACATCCTTGCCGTTTTGAAGAGCCACCAAAATGGTCAGTGCGGCAATCCCCTTGTCGCATGGATTGTGGTGATTTTATTTTGGGAAAACGATCGTTGGACACTCTAAAAAACAACAGGCCCCGCCAGCGACGGAGGAGGAGCGGACCAGTGGGAACCGGAGCCTTTTTCCGTAAAATCCAAAGGGGCCCGATTTTTCCAATTTATCGGTCTTCTTAGGCAGTGGTTCGGGGTCCAGAGCTGGCGGGGGCATCAGCTCTCAGGGTGATCATCTCGGGCAAGTCAGGGCTGTGTTTAAAGCGTGCCGGAGGCAGCGGAGGGGAGGAGGAGGTATTCTAGACCCCCGAGTTACCGACGTCCCTGCCTTTGGGAAAAGGGGTTTGGGCCCAATTGAGGCGGGGGGGAAGGGGAAGTCAGTTTGTAGTGCCCCTCGACCCAGGGCTTGGAAAAAAAGGGCTCATTCTCACTGAGTGCTTGGTTGTCCTTTTCCTCCAAATGATCCCCCATTAAGGCCATCAAAATGAACAACAGTTACTGGGTGGCCACCCTCCTGGTCCCCGGTAAAAAACAAAATCAGCACTTTTTTCCCACCCCCCCAAATAGAGAGTAAAATGCGGAAATGGAGCCCTTGCTGTTGATCAACTGGAGCCCATCTGTTGCGTTGTTCACGTTCTTCAAATGTCACGGTGGAACAACGCCAGGAGTGACAGCGTAGGGAATAAGGCCGAGCGGCGCAGCAGAGGCAAGGTGGCAGAAGCCTAATGGGTGACTCTGGAAATTTTTTTATTTACCCCCTCACCAACGCATGCAATGCAGGGCACACTAAAACACCAGAGACAGCTTAAGATCTGGTGACGACTATCTGCGTCTAAACACCGTTTGTTTTTGTATGTGTTCCGGACCAATGATTCGGGGGTATCCAAAATCGAATGGCCCGAGCTGGCTCGCCACGCCATAGAGGTGTTGTCTGCCCCAGCAGCCACGTATATTGAGCGGACCTTAGCCGCCGGGGGAGTCATTAAGAAAAACGCATCCGGCTTTCCACAGAAATTGGATGTTTGATTTTCATCAAGATGAATCAGGCTGGATCTCTGATGGTTGTGGCCCCAATTGGAGGTCACGATAGTTGCGGGGCTACTTCAATTCCTCTCCAAACAAAAAGGGTCCTCTTAAAAACTTATTTTTTAAAATGTCATTTCTTACTGCAATTTTTTTTTTTCCAGCCCCAAAAGTCTTTTTGCGGGTTTTTGCTTGAGGAGCTGAAAAAGGGGACACCAAGGTTTTTAAAAAAACCTATTCCATTTATCACTTCTCTTTAAATTTTTTCGCATTGTCAAGGGTTTTTGGGGTATGTTGCCCACAATTTTTAACGGGGAAAAGGGTCATATTTTAATTTTTTGGGGTTTTTGCTGTGAGATACAGCAATAATTTGGCCCTTTTGGGAAAACAGAAATGGGGCTTTTAAGTGGCATTTCTCCCTCCAAAAAAATTTTTTACAGTGGCTGAGAAGTCATATTTATAATTTTTTGGGGTCATTTTTGGTGAGAAAAAGCAAATCATGGTTTTTTGGAACAGAAATGTGGCTTTAAGTGCCATTTCTCCTCACAATTTTTAAACAGTGGCTGAGAAGTTTTTTAAAATTTTTTTGGGGTCATGCTGCTTTAAAAAAATTTGGAAAAAAAGGGCAAAAATTTTTTAAAAAAAAGGGTCCGGGTTTTTTTTTTTCCCTTTAAAAAAAAATTTTTTGGTTTCTAAAAAATTTTGTTTTCACAATTGCCCAAAGGGGAAACTCTTTTTTTTGGGGGTTTCTTGTTTTTTTAATTTTTTTTGGGGGCTTTTTTTTTTCCCCCCCCGGGTTGGACAGGGAAGGGGTTTTTTTAATTCTAAAAAAGGTCCTATTATAAAAAATGTTGTTTCAACAGCATTTGTTCTTCAATTGTCAAGAGTGGCTCAAGGGTGATGGTGCTGTCAAAAAACGGGAATAGGACCTTTTAAATGGACACATATTCCCAAAATGACTTGTTTTTGCAGATTTTTTTAACATAGCTATCAACCTTTTGAGAAAACCCATTTTTTAAAATTTAAAAAAAAAAGAGAAAAAAAGACGGTGGTTTCCCATCCTTTTTTAAAAAGTGTTTTCTAAAATTAAATAAAAAAAAAAACTTGATGTACAAAATAGCGTTAAAAAAAATTCCCCTTTGAATTGTACAAGGGGGTACGGAAAAACTTGCCAGTGTGGTTATTCGGGAAAGAGAAAGAAGCACGACAGAGAAAAAAAGTAAGGCCCATTTCCTAGCACTTTGAGAAAAATGAGAAAAAAATGCCAAAAAAAAAAGGGCATGGTGTAACGGGCTTTAACCACCAGTATTTCCAAGTAAAAGCTAATTGGTCCCACTCAAGGAGGGGCAAGCGCTCCCGGTCTTGACTGTGTACTGAGGAAGGTGGAGTTTCACATTCGCTTCCGCATCGCTTCAGCAGGGACAGTTTTGTTGCGCGTTATCGGGGCTTTTTTTAAACCTGGTGTTAATAGAGAGGGGACCCCAGCCTGGGCTCTCACCGCCCCCCACTGTAACTCCGGCCCTGGGTCTGCTGGGGCCAGGACAGGTATAGTAAATTCCTTTCAACTAAAATGGGGGTTGAAAGACCCCTTTTTTCCGCATTTTTATCTGGGGGTCAGAAGTTTAATGGTCATATGCGGTCCCCAGGAAAAAGGTTTAAAAATTTTTTCCCCCAAATTTTTCCAAGTTCAACTTTTAAAAAATTTGGTGGTTGAAAGACCCCTTTTTCGGCACTTTTTAAATGTGGGGGCATCAGGTTTGGAGTCATGCTGTACCCCGGACAGGTAAGAATGTCCAGTTAAACAAAAATGGGGGTGAAAGCCCCTTTTTTCCGGCACTTTTTAATTTGGGTCAGACTTTTTGGGATGCTGGGCCCAGGACAGGGTTTGTCAATGCCGTTCACTAAAATGGTGGTTAAAGACTATTTTTCTTCCGCACTTTTTAATCTGGGGGTCAGCAGGTTTTTTAGGTCATGCTGCTTTCCCAGGCGGGTTTAAATGTCCAGTTCAAGAAAAAATGAGTTTAAAATAATTGCCTTTGGATTTTTTTAATTTTGGGGTGATGCGGTTTAAAGGGGTCATGTGTGGGTACAAGACGGGATAGTAATGGTGTGTGATTTTTTTTCTGTGGCTTTTATAGCAAAGTGTTGTCCCAAAGATGTAGCAGGTACCCTTTTGATGTTGTGGCTGAAAATTCCAGCTTCTCCACCCCTGTTTGGGTGAAGAATGAAGGTTTGTTGCTCCCCCATAGTTTAATTTTCATCGGGAGATGATCGACTATCAAAAAACTTATCGATGGTGGCCAAATATCGACTATCGCCGATGTCGATACCCAACGTAATCGTAAAACCACTATTCATGATTGCTACCCTTATCCTTTTTTTGGCCACCATCTCCCTTGCTTCATTAAATTTTTCATAATGCATTGGTGAGGGTTCTTTTTTAGTATTAGTTTTTTGCAAGATTAATATTTTTGTTTGTAAAACTTATTTCCCCGGGGACAGTTCATCTTGCTAATGAATAGGGTGGCCAATATTTTCGCCAAAATGTTGAAATCGGAAGGTTTTTGGTTTTGAATTTAAATTTACGCGATATTTTAGGTGACAACTTTTCAGGTATTTTATTAATAGATGCCTTTTCGCGTTTTCTGTATTTTTGCGGCCAGCCCTTTTGCTCGGGATAGGGGGGTGAGGAGGTTTTCAAAGTACCCTTTGCGGTTTTAGGATCTATTTTTTGCAAAAATTTCCTCTGTTTTATCCCATGCAACTGCTTTCTGTTTGGCCTTCTTGTCTATCCACTTCACAGCTTATGTTCTGTTTGGTTTTAAAACCAATAGCTGTTCTAATGCTTGAGAAAACTTTTTACAAGAAAAAATTCCACCTCCTAAAGCTTAGAAGAGTTTGATTTGAGAAATTTTTCTTGTTATTTAGTTAGGAAAGTTTCAAGAATTTTTGGTGTGTTTAGCAGGGGGGCTGGGGGGGAAAGGGGGGCGGCAGCAGGAGAGGTTTTGCGCTCAGTGTGTTCTTATCTTGAAAAGAAAAAGCATTGTTTTTTTCCATTTTTTTTGGCAGCGGGAAACCTCTGATAGGAGGGGAAATTTTCACTTTTTTTCAGTTCTATTGCTACTGGGTCAGTGATTTCCAAAAACCGGATAAAAATTATCCCCCCATAACTTTTAAATAGTTTTATGAAGTCTGTGGTTTTTTTGCCCCAAAGAGCTAGTTGTACGAATTGTGTTATCATAATTGATGTAATTACGCCCTTTTGTCGTGGTGCGAAGGTTGCCATTTAATCTGTTATAAAATTTAAATTTTCCCTTTTGCGTCCCTGCGTCTGTTTGGCGCAGAGAGCTGTTGTATGATATTGTGTTTTTACATATTTGATAGTAAAAATTTCCCTGTTGTCTGTGGTGCAAAGCCGCATATGTAATCATATAAATGTTTAATGCTTTATTTCACTCGTGGTTCGTTTGGCGCTAATCGTGACTTTTAGCAAATTGTTTTTACACTTATTTCTTGTAACTGGCCCCCTTTTTTTTGTGGTGGGAAAACCCTACATGTAAACCCTAAACTTTTTATTCTTTATTTCCTCCAGTGGTCTCGTTTGGCGTAATTGTGCATTTGTACGATAGTTAATTTAAAAAAATTTAATTGGTCCCCTTTGGGCAGTTTTATATCCGGGACTGAAGGAAGAATTCGTTGATTTTGTGTTAGATTTTTCCACCAGACGCATTTCACAGATTTTTGATAGAAACAATTCTGTTTTAATCCTGTAGGGTGTTGTAAATTTAGGGAATTTAGGAATAGGTGATTTTCCGCTTTCAATAAGAGACTGTAAAAAACTCTTCAAAAAAACCCTTTTAAAAATTTTAATATTTTTGAAATGGAGCGAATGCAGGGGTAAGCGAGCAAGAGGGGTGTAGGACTGGAGGTAGAGGTACAAGAGAAGGTGCTCCTTTCCGTGTTGGACAAAACGGGAAAGCCAGGGTTTGTCGGTTGCAGGACCGTCGGGCCGTCATCCTGGGTCGGTGCCCTGTGAATTCGTAACGAACAGCGTCGCCAATTGTTCTTCAGGGTTAAGCAACCTGATCCAGCGTTTTACCTCCTCCTAACTCCAGCCCTGCTAGCTAAACCTGTGTGATCCAGTCTACAGCCCCGCCCGCCTTGATCATAATTTCCCTTTAACTCACTTTACAGTAGAATGCAGGATTTTCAGCGGCCTCGTTGACCTATGGGGTCAATACTTTTTAATGTCCCCCGGGGAAAAAATTTTTCACCAGTAAATGGCAAGTACATCTGCTGCGCGTATTGGAAAACTGTTTTTTTTTAAAATAGTTTATTTTTTAAATTCGAAATTTTATGAGATGGGCTTAAAAGGGGCCCCGTGCGGTTTTGGTCTGCTGCATTAAGGTTTGGGGGTCAATGTCCATTTCACTAAAATTTGCTTCAAAAACCCTTTCTTCGGACTTTTTATCTATGGGCATGCAGGTTTGAGGGGCTGCGCGGTCCAGGACAGGTTAGTCAATGTCCAGTTCAACTAAAATGGTGGTTCAAAGGGTCCTTTTTCCCGCACTTTTTAACTGTGGGTCAGCGATTTAAGGGTCATGCTTGTTCCCGGACGGGAGAGGGAAAGTCAGTTCAATAAAATGATGGTTTAAAAAATACTGCCTTTTGGCATTTTTAATTTGTGGGTCATGCCGGTGTTAAAGGGGCATGCTGTGGTACAGGACAGGGATAGTGAATTTGTTACTTTTTGTCTGTGATCTTGTTGCCTAATTGTCTTGCCCAAGTGTACACAAAACCTTTTTCTGTTTGTGGTTTTAATTCCATTCATCCCCTTTTTGGGTGTAAAAATAAAGCTGTTGTTCCTTCCCATAGCTTTTAAAGTAATTTGGCGATTATTTATTTTTGGATATGTGATGATAATTGCCCATACGATATCGATCGGGAAAGATAGTTGGGCAATCACTCTCACTGCTAATGAACTGTTTTCTCTAAATTATTAAAAATTTACCCCCTCTTCTACACCTATAGAAACTAGAACAAATGGGAATTGGAAATGTTTTTTATGTAGAAAAAAAAACTTAGATCGGAAAATTGGTCTTGCTGGGGCCCGTCCCATTTTAGTCGGCCCCTTTTCCCGGGCGGCCTCGCCGGATCTTAGGGGGTGTATTCCTTGGAAAAAGCTTCCTTAAAGCCTAGTTTGTCTACCCCTGTACGTACCCGTTGCTTAGTTTACCGACCCGAATCTTGGCCTGTCCTGACCTCCTGCCCTGTCCAGACTACGACCTGACTGACGAATCTGTACCCCGGGGTACCCTTGGCCACCACTGCAGGCAAGCCCGCCAGTGGAAAACGCTGGTTGACTCCCGTGCAGCAAGTCCCCCCCACTTTGCGGGGGCTTGGTTTTAATACCGGGGGGCCCCTTAGATTTTGTTCCCTGGGGGTTTGGGGTTCCCCATCGCCTGTGGGGTTCCCGCGGATCCCCTACCCGTCCGTTACAATAATGAAGAAAGTGTATTTTTTTTTTTGAAATGAAAAAATCCTATTACCAAATGTATCTTTTACTATTTCACAAATTAAAAATTTAAAAGACGCTTTCCATCTGTTCAACCCAAAAGGGGGGGAGAAAATGTAGATAGCAAAAATTAGGAACATTTTAGATTTGTTTTCTCCAATTTTTCTAGAGGAATGATAAACCAATAAGGTATGAACCAATTTTCCCTAAGAGGGAAAAAAATTTCCCCCATGATTCTGAAGGCAAAGGGATCAACTCAAAAAGTTTTAAAAAAGAAAAATTTTTATTTACTTATATAAAACCCAATCGTTTATCTTGCGCAAATAAAAAATTATGTCCTTCTTGATGCCAAAAACTGCTAAGCCATGTGTGATGCGTTTTCTCTGTCAAAAATTCCAAAATATTTACAGATGATCAAAATTAAAGAGAATATATACCCCTATGCCCAGTTTTTTTTATTACCAAAAATGTAATGTAAATGGAGTCTATTGATCTTACAGGTGTGGACTCTTGAAAAACCCCACATTTAATTTAAACGTTGGGGGGTGGCCTTATAACCTAATTTTGCAGCGCCAAGTGGGATCAGCATCAGCAATAACTGGCCTCCACTGGAAGCAGGGGATGGTTTATTTTTTTCTCTGTCTTCCGATCGCTGTATTTTAAAGACTAGCAGGGAAACTTCCCCCCACTGGCGGTCTGTGACAGCCTCGTTAAGGGTTGGAGGTAAAAAATTTTAAATAAGCAATAATATTAAAAAAGCACCCCAATAAAATGTTATTAAAAAAAAAATTTGGGGTTTTCTCACTACAAGGATTGTTTTTTTTGTTAAAGTTTGCAAAAACAAGTCACTTTGCAATATAGTCCATTAACGTTCCTACCCTTCCTAGATTCCCCCCTTTTATGGGGGTGATCAGTCCTAGGTCGCTATGCTACAGACCTGTTTTATTTCCCGATAGGTGCCCGCCTGGTTGTATGTACGAGTGGCTTTACTCGCCTGAAAAAGCCGTAAACCGCCCCTGAATTCAAAGTGAAAAAAAGAAAACAGGATGGGTAAGATGAATCAATGTAGTGAAACAAAACCCCCTTTTTTAGCCCCAAATGCACTTTTGCCCCGGGACTCATTTTCCCCATATAATAAAATTTTTGTGCAAAAAAGTATTATTACAAGTAAAGGGATTAAAAAAGGCAAATTTTATCTAGAAAAACCCCCTTTTACCCATTTTTATTGGTTCCCAAATACACAAATCCTTTCGTTCTCACCTGGTCGACCCCAAAAGTCTCCGGGTTTAATTCGTTAATAGTTTTGAAGTTGAAAAAAAAACGACCTCCCTCCAGTTCGCCTTTGTGCTAAAGTGTTGTTCCCGAGGAAGACAAAAAACCCCCCCGAGGTTGAAGCAATTGTCCTCATTTTAGGGAAAAAATTCCTTCCCCACTTCATTGGCATCGGAATAAATCCCGGATCAATGGCCCTTCTTAGGTCCCAGTACCATAAATTGGTATATTATAACTGTAGAATTTGCAATTTTTAAAACCTTTTTAAAATCTGTTGTGAATTCACCCAAAACAAATTCTCTGGCCCGAGGTTCCCCAGTTCACTGTCTTACAGTAAAATTTCCCTTTTTTTGTTTATGTAGAAATTTCTTTCCCCAAAACATAGAGGATGCCCCTTGTTTTGTTCGTCCTCCGTATAAAAAAATCTTTAGAGGTTTTTATTTTACCTTTATTTTATTTCTCATATTGTAAGAGGGCAAAAAGGGGTTGTGGTGGCCCGAGAAAGTGTCACCAAGGACCTGGGATTGGTTAGGGTAAAAACCTTAATTTAGGTGTCAGCAGCGATAGGTTGTGGCATACGTTTTTTTTTTAGTATGCTTGCAGAGAAATAGTTGGGTCTGGTTTTCCCAGGAGCAGTTAAAAGAGTTGTGACGCACAGAAAATCGGGTTTGGGGGTAAAAAAACAACCCAGTGGACAACCCGATGATTTGCCGTAATGAGTATGGGTTTAAACCCCTTTTTGAGGCCCCCGATTTTCCCGGCTGCACGGAATCCAAAAACAGCCTTCGACCCCGGGGGCTGATGCTTTTGGATTAAACTTGTTTCCAAAGGGAAAAGGAAACCCGCATTCAGGTGTATCGAATTTAAAAGCAAAAAATTTTTTTTCAGTTTAAAAGTTACTTAAAGGGGACAGAGGACATAGTGGCAACAGCCCAACCTTTTTCCCGGGGTCGCGTTTGGGGTAGCCGCCCTTTTTTCCTTTCCCCAAGGTTAGTATGTGCTTTCCCGGTTAAATAGCCAGATGGGGTAACGTAAAAGTTTGGGGTCCTGGGAAAAATTTTCCCCTTTAAACCCCCTCCTGGCCAGTACCCAAAACCTATAGCCCCTATTTTTCTTAATTTATTATAATTTAAACTAAAAAATGAAAAAACATACAAAAAAGGGGTTATACTAATAAATGAAAAATAAATTAAAAAAACCCCCTTTTTCCCCCAAATTTGGTCGGGACAAAGGTTTTAAGAATTTATATTTCAGAAATAAACTTTAGTGCATAATAAATAAAAACCTTTTTTAGGTTTGTATGAGCAGGGAAAATAGCAAAAACCTTTCATTATTTTTGTGACAGTATGGAAATGAAAAATTACTACTAAAAAACTCTGAATTTTTAAGACAAACTAAAAAAAATGGGAGAGGGGAAAAAGCAGGTACAATCAGAGAGGCATTTGGATACAGAATTAAATGTAGTTTTCCCCCATGGTCTTAATTATAGAAGGTTATACATTTTTAAATTGCATTTAACATATTGAAGTTTTTATAGTTTGTCATTGATAATTCAGAGTTTATATGTAGTAATTTTCATTTTCCATACTGTACACAAAAATATTGAATGGTTTTGCTTACCCTGTCATACAAATTCCAAAAAAAGGTTTATATTTTTATGCATTTAAAAGTTTTTCGGTTTATAAATTCTTATTCCCTGGTTGTGATTTTGTAGGAGGAAAGGGGTGTTTTAATTTCAATTTTTTTAATTTATTAGAGTAACATTGTTTGTATGTTTTAATGTTTTATGTTTTAAAGTGATAATATAGATTAAGAAAAATAGGTGCTATAGGTTGGATACTGGCCCGGAGGGGGTTAAAGGGAAATTTCCCCAGGTCCCAAGATTTACGAACGGCTATTTAAAAAGGGCACATACTAACTCTTGAGGCAGTGAAAAAGGGGAGGTAGCCGAAAGCGTCGCCGTTAAGAGGTGGCTGTTGCCCTGTGTCCTTGTGCCATTTATGTAACTATTATGAATAAAGTTTTTTTTACTTATCGTACACCCGAATGCTGGATCCCTTTTCCCTTGGGAAAAAAGTTGTCTCTAAGTCAAAGGTTGGGTGGGTGATGCTCCCACTTTAGGGTTCCCGGCAGATTTTTTTTTGCTGTATGTAAGCCCGGGTGGTGGGGTTGGGTGATTTATTGTTGGGGTGTGGGGGTTTGAGGGTGCTGAGGTTCCAGGAACGACTACAGCCGTCTAGCTGGAGACAAAAAAGCCTGGAGGTTGTCGGGGGCACAGGACTGAAGTGTCCCCCAAAGGACTGTGTAAGACGGTTTTTTTTCCTTCGTTTTTGGGTGTGTTTAAACCCACGTTTATGTTGTGTCTGTTTAAAGGGGTGAAATAAACGCCCGTTTGCTGAAAAGAAAAGATTGGTCCTGTCTCACCATACCACCGAGCATCCCTTACAATTGGTGGAGGTATGAAATGGGAATTTGGCATGGTTGTGCTGATACAAAAAGTGCATAGAAAGTCGCAGCGCATTTAAAGGGCCGGAAGCCCAAAAATTTGCTACTCTTGGACCAAATTTTTTCCTGAAGAGACTGTGTGGGGTGTTTGTTTTTTTTTTTTTTTTTTGGCATGTAAGTCCTGGGTTAAGGGCCCCGGCCCC
>JAODAL010080913.1:0-12079 GCA_025379985.1 Phyllomedusa bahiana | reverse complement strand
AAGGGCGTGGCCTCAGCAAAAGGTGGGGCCCCTTCAAAAAAAAGGGGTTGGATTAGTGTGCAATGACTTGCACCCCAAAAAATGCCCCAAAACTTTTTTCATATTTTAGTGGCAAAAAAGGAACCCAATTTAAAAAGTGGTAAAAATTTTAACTAGGCATTTTTTTTAACCTGCGCCACTTTTTTATAAAACACAATGGTAAATGAAAGCACATTTTTAAGACTGATAAATCTGTCCTACTGTGTGCACACTTTAGAAGGAGTTTTAAAACCCAAATCTGTTTTTAAACCCAAAAAGCTAACGCCTCAATCCCAGAAAAAGGGAAATTCAGAAATAAATATATATAAAAAAAAAAAAAAAATTTTCCCCCTTTTTTTTTGTTACTTAAGGGGGCATGATGTGACAATAAAAAACATTAAAAAAAAAAATTAAAATTCAAAAAAAGAAAAAAACCACAAAGTGTATTTAAACACGGGCCATTTGGGGGAAATAAAAATTTTTCGGGTTCCGTTTTAGGCCCCCCAAATCGCACCCCAAAAATGTGCGTTAAAATGGGATCCCCCACGCGGGCGCTTTTGGTTCAGCAGGACCCAAACCCAAACAAAAATATTTAGGGCCCGCGGGCCTTTTTTCCCTGCTCCAAGAACTGACATTTCAATTTTTGGAATGGATCAAAAGACGAAATTTTAAACACGCAACGACAATCACTCATTGAACACCGATATTTGTTTTACTTTTTGGGGCAGAAATAAAAACGCTCTTTGGGCGGGAATGCGTTTTTGGGGTTTCCATCAAGACCTTTGCCCCCCCCAACCCAAGTCCTCAAGGCACACCAACAGGCATGTTTTCGGGATCCCCACAGAATGCACTGACAATAAAAAATTCCCCTTTGGGGCAATGCTAAAAAAACCAAAAAAACCATGCCTGTTGGGGGTGCCTTGAGACTATTTTTTGGGGAACCTCGATCAGCCGGGACCCAAACCAGAAACCAAAAGCGCCATTTTTCAAAACCGGAGAAAAACACTAAGGGTATTGCAAAGGGTGTTTTTGGGATACTTTTTTTTCAATATAAAATGTAGGGGGACAGTAAGGGGTTTTTATAGCTGTTAATTGCACCCAAACACTTGGCAGTTACAGTGCAGGAGGGCGCTGGCGCCCATAGGGGCGTACCATCCCTAAATTTCGATCGGGGCACCCCGCGGAAAAATTGCGGGCTCACAATCATTTAAAAAATGGGCAACGGGAACCCTTTTGTAAAGGGTTTTCCTTCACCCCCAATGTTTTCTTTTTTTACTACTTCCGCCCTAGGCAGAAATAGTAAAACTGTCATTTTTTGTACAACCATAATGCTTTTGTATACATGCATTGGGCCCTGAAATGCGATCGCACCCCCCAAGGGGTTTGAAGTACCCTGGGGGGACTCAAATTTTAAAAAAAAAAATAAATAATTTTTTAAAGTGTAAAAAAAAAATAAAAAAAAATAAAAGTTCAAATCACTCCCCTTTTTCCATTTTAAAAAACAAAAAAAAAAAAAAAATTTTTAAAAATTTACACATATTTAGTAAACGTGTGGGCCAAAAATCAATCCATTAAAAAAATAACATCACTTATCCCGTACACGAACCCGTAGAAGAAAAAAATTGCAGTTTTTTTTTGGCATTTCACGTCCCCAAAAAAAATTGGAATAAATGTCTAAAAAAGTGGCAAGGGATTCCAAACTATACCAAAAAAAAATAAAACTTTACCGGGAAAAAATGCACCCTCACTCAATTTCCCTAAGTTATTGGTCAAAAGAAAAAACACAGCCTTCAAATTTCAAAAAGTGGAAATTTTTGTTTAAATTTTTTTTTGGGAAAAAAACCTTTCATGTTTTTTTTATTGCTGGATTTGAATCAACCTGTAGATAACACATCAATCTTACCAGAGCGATTGAACGTCTATTCATGTCAAAGAATGTACATTCAATACTTGAACTGTTTAATACATTGAAAAAGGCAATATAAACTATAGGGATACGTTTCTGCAGCTTAGAAAAATGGATCCAAATACATACCACACTATGGTACATTTTTGGGATGCATTTAAACGCCAATACATTTTACATAATGCAATAAACGTACCAACTGCCATCTGCACATCTCCTAAAGGGTGCTTTCACAACAGTGCTTTTTTTGTATAAATGCCGCTGTAAAAAAAAAAAAAACAAAAAAAAAAAAAAAAAAAGATAAAAAAAAAAAGTTAAAGGGGGGTTTGTCTCACTACATTGATTCATCTTACCTTTTTCCAGGTTTTCTTGGTTTCACTTTGAATTCAGGGGCGTGTTACTGGCTTCTACTAGGCTGCAGCCAGTGTCTGGCAGCCTATTCATGAGAGATCAAACAGGTCCCTGTACCTAAGTGGAACCACAGGAGCTGATTCAGCCCATACAAGGGGGAAA
This sequence comes from Phyllomedusa bahiana, assembly GCA_025379985.1. NCBI lineage: Eukaryota > Metazoa > Chordata > Amphibia > Anura > Hylidae > Phyllomedusa > Phyllomedusa bahiana. The sequence continues at coordinate 9,642 of JAODAL010080913.1, read as the reverse complement.
TCTCAGAATAGGAGTAGGATACTGTTTTAATGGACACAAATTGCAAAGTGAACTTGATTTTTGCAAAGTCTTTAACAATAAAAAGAGCAATCCATGTAGTGGAGACAAACCCCGTTTAATGTTGTGACATTTCTGAAAAAGAAAAAGAAACGCACCAAAACGCACAGTGTTAATGTCAGAAAACGCAGATCGGGACCTGCTTCACTGTACACCTACTACTCTACTGGAAGTGAGCAAAGAACTTGTGCAGGCAGCAAGGCAGTGTAACCATTGGAACAGAGCTGGAGGTGTGGAGGGAATTTTTTATTTGTTTTTTTATTCTTATACATCAACCCTGTACAAATTTTAGCTTTTTAAAAAAAAACAGACAACCCCTTTAATTGCCACCTTAATGTGCACAATGCGGATTATCTTGGTCTTGACCACCATAGACAGGAGCACCTGCAAACACTGAAGAGGCTGAAGTGCTCATACAAGTTGCAAAGTCTTCAAGCACTTACTTGCAACATCAGATCGTCCTGGCACGTAATCTTTACCATACTGCACCACCCATCAAGACTGCACATGTTCAGGCAAAGCCCCGCAATGATGATGCTGCTTCCTTAAAGGGAACCGTCACACTGAACATGCTATCTGGAGGAACTGAGCAGACTTGATATTGTTTATAGGGCAAAGATTCAGCAGAACTATGTAGATTTATTCATGTAAATACTGTTTTTGCTCGGTTAAAGTAGTCCAGTGGTGGTCTTATCAGTGATATTAATAGGTAACATCTGTATGCCAACTTACACAAGGAAGGCTATCAATCACTGATGGCACCCCTTTACTGGAGCACCTTAGGCAAAGCCAAAAATGTGTGTGACCACGCCCATCTTGTTAATTAGCCCACTCCCCCTTCCAAAATGCCACACACACTCCACCTAAACATGTGTAACTGCTCTGGAAGAAAGCTAAATTAGGGTTTATTTGGTGTCACTCAGCATTGCCTGGACTGTTGATAGCCTATTCAGCATCCAAGAGAGCTTTGGGGGAGATACCGCCAAACTTTGCCTGTGAACCTAAACCACTAACGATACAATCGAGATAGTTCTAACACACAGTGAGTTAAAGTTGTAAATATCCATGTACACATGCTCTACAGACTGTACATACCACCACAAGTGTTGACCACACAGTGGTAGATACCATTGTACACAGGCTCTACAGACTATATATACCACCAATACTGGTGACATCACAGTGGTAGACCACCAGTGTACACAGGCGGTAAAGTTTACACTCAGGCACTTACAGGAGAGGTCTCTGAATAGTTGTTCTCTTTCTCTTCTTCTTATTCTCCATCTGCCAGACAGCCATGACATCTTCTCCCGGTGACAACTCTTCACTGTAGATGTTTACAAGACAAACAACCTTAGACCCTCACTTTATCGGCACTTCCTCTACCAATTCCGTATCTCTAAAAAAGCTCCTCATCTATACGCCCCAAGTGGTATAATTTACTCCCCCCCCCCCCCTTTGTGTCCCAAACAGTAAAAGTACCGCCCAAATGGCTATGGGGCTCCCCATATGTGCACCAAGTTTTTAGTCTTGTATTTTGTGTAACTAATATAGGAATATTTAAATTTCCCTAAGACAGTATGGAGGTACAATTAGGTAGTTTGTAATAGCAACATTAGGTATTAGAGTTAAGGTCCCCCCAATAGGTATGTATCTCGTTCCCCTATTAAGTATGTAAGTAGTTTTATAGGCCCTCCCAACAATTAAGAAAATATAGGTACCCTATTATGTAGTTATATATGCCCCTGAAGGTATGTTATTGATTCCTGTAGGTCCAGTAGGCTGACCCCTCTGCCGAGTAGCTGCATTCTCTAGGCAAGAAGATGCCCCCTGTAGCCATGGTAGTAAGCCCCTTATTATCAGTTAAGATGCCCCGTATAGCCAGGTAGTGGTCCTCTTATAGCCAGTAGTGTGCCTCCCTTATATCCAGGTAGTAGCACCCCTAATAGCCAGGTAGATGCCCCCTATATCCAGGTGGATCCCCTTATAGCCAGGTAGCGCCCCCCTATATCCAGGTAGTGCCCATATATCCAGTAGTGCCCCTATAGCCAGTTATGTGCAACTTATAGCCAGGTATGCCCCCTATTAGCCAGATAGTAGCCCCAAATAGCCAATAGTTAGCCCCTTAAAGCCAGTTATGCCCCTATATCCAGGTAGTGCCCATTATTGCCAGTAGTGCCCCCTAATAGCCAGGTAGTGCACCTTATATCCAGGTAAGTGCACCCTATCTCCAGGTAGTTCCCATTCTAGCCATGTAGTGCCCATATATCCGAGGTAGTGCACTTATAGCCAGGTAGTGCCCCCTATATCCAGGTAGTGCCCCTTATAACCAGGTAGATGCCCCTTATAGCCAGGTAGTAACCACCCTGTAGCCAGTGTAGAGGCCCCCCTTATAGCCATTGTAGATGCCCCTTATAGCCAGGTAGTACCCCCAATATCCTATAGTAGCCCGTTATAGCCAGTTAGTGGCCCCCTATATCCAGGTAGGTGTGGGCCCATTATAGCCAGGTGTGCCCCCTATACCAGGTAGTGGCACCTTATAGCCATGTAGTAACACCCAATTATTCAGGTATGCCATTATAGCCATGTAGTGCCCATTATAGCCATGTAGTGCACCTTAGTAGCCAGGTAGTGCCCCCTATATCCATGTAGTAGCCCCTTATAACCGGGAAATAGATGTCGCCTTATAGCCAGTAGTACCCCCCAGTAGCCAGGTAAGCCCCCTATAGCCATGTAGATCCCCTTATGCCAGGTAGTAAACCCTATAGCCATAAGTGCCCCCATATCCAGGTAGTGTCCCATTAATAGCCAGTAAGTGCCCCCTAACCAGTTAGTGCAACCTTATAGTCAGGATAGTCCCCCTATATCCAGGTATGCCCCTTATAGCCAGTAGATGCCCCCAGATAGCCTGATAGTAAGCCCCCTATATCCAGGTAGTGCCCATATAGCCAGGTAGTGCCCCCAATAGCCAGATAGTAGCCCCCTGTATCCAGGTAATTGCCCATGAAGCCAGTTAGTGCCCCCTGTAGCCAGAAAGTGCCCCCTATAGCCAGGTAATGCCCCCTATATCCAGGGTAGTGTGGTCCCGCAAAAGTCAGTAAGTAGCCCTATAGCCATGGTAGTGGCCCCTTATAGCCAAGTAGTGCCCCTTATAGCCAGGAAGTGCCCCCTATAGGCCAGTAGTGTCCCCTACAACCAGGTAGTGTCCCCTACAGCCAGGTAGTACCCTTTATAGCCAGGTAGTACCCCTTATAGCCAGGTAGTGCACCTTATAGTCAGGTAGTGCCCCCTATATCCAGGTAGTGCCCCTTATAGCCAAGTAGTGCCCCCTATAGCCAGGTAGATGTCCACCCTATAGCCAGCTGATGCCCCTTATAGCCATGTAGATGCCCTTTAAAGCCGGTAGTGCCCCCTACAGTCAGGTTAATTCCCCTATGCTAAATAACCAGGGAAAAGGCAGAAGGGGAACGATCCTCCTCCTGCCTTTTCGCTGTACCGAACAGCTTCACAGAGTATGCAGCTGCTTGACTGACTTGTGTGGTCGTTGTAAAGCGCTCCAGCCTCAACCTGCCGCATAGGAACGACCCCGCTGCCCACTGGCTCACCCTTCCGGGGTTCGTGTGGTGTCGCCCCATTTGCGGGAACCTCCCGCCCAAATCGTGAAGAGTGGCTATGGTAAATGGCTATACCCAGAGGTTATTAGCTGCTGGGGGCTGCCATCACCCCCCCCAATGTGTATTAACCCTTGTAGAAGGCAAAGTGGCCGTTTTGGATGGCCAATAGGTGTCACCAAGGTTCTTAACCTCATGAAGTAAAACCTCTATCTGTTTGTGCAGTAATGGTATGGTACTGAAATTGTTTAGGTTCCAGTAAGTAATGAGACTGCTTGAAGAGCAGTCGATCTGGGCCAGGCTTTTTATTGAGCAGTCCAAAGAGTAGCTGGGAGACAGCTTCCCATGTAATCCAGGCCAGGATTTTGCCATGCCACTTAATCAGGAAAATTGAGGAATCAAGGTGTGTGGTATCCCAGTACTTTGGTCTGCCTGAGAGAGGTGGACAGCTTGTGCTCCATCGTACAATCTGCCGTTAGCACAATCCCCCTGATCTGGGTGAGGACTGAAAACCCAGAACAACTACAGGTCAAGAGAACCCCTGTGAGGTTCTCCACACGGAAAAGTGTATGATCTGTGTTGCAGGGCTGAAGTTTAAACTGTATGTGTTTGTTGTTTTTTTTCTAGTGTGAACTGTTGCTAAAAAAAATCAAAAGTCTTAAACAAATTGGCCAAGGACGTTTTTATTTGAGTGCTAACCACTGAGTGAAATCCCTACAAGTTGTTGGAGAAAACGGGCACAGACCCACCCTGTATGACCTAGGTCCAAAGCAGCTGTAACAGAGCCAAGCTACATACTCTAACAGGAGGAGCTCATTAACCAACGGTTCTGGCGAATCTGCAGCATCAGCAAACCACAGCAGCAGTCAAGATAGCTCATTCCAGAAGCCATGCGTGAAAAACAGGCCCACGATGCAGCAGAAAGCGCATACTAAAGCCATGCAGGCATAGCAAGCAACCAACCAGCTGTTGATACAACAGATGGCCATATTGACGGATGCTGTGTGGGCCCGAGAAACTCCAGCTCCACCAAACACAATGATAGGGTCATCTGCTAGAAGGGACCTGTCAGGTATAGCTCTCCAAAAGATGACATTGAGGCTTTCCCCTTAACGGTGTTTAAAGGGGTTTTTCCCAAAACCGGGAGGGGGGGAAACCGCCGGATGAATAGGCTAAAGGTTCGGGCCCCTATTTAAACCCGGGGGGACCCCCAAAAAGGGCCCAAATTACCCCTTTCCCTTTTACAGGACACAAAGGAATATTCTAAATAAAAAAGAAGTTTCCTGGCGCGTTTTGGGCTCCTTTAAAGGGAATGGCTTGGGGAAACCCGGGGGGGAAAAAATCAACAATAAACCAAGTTTGTACTGATGCCCTCTTGCTGACTTGTTGATCGTTGGCGGCCCGGGGGTCTCAGAGGGTCCCACTGGACGTAAAAATTTGGGCCCCAAACCCCTCCTGGGTTTCACAGATTTTGACTTGGTACATCTAGTCCAAAAATTTGGCGGGAAACCCAGAGTTTAAGCGCCCCAGCACAAAGGGTAGGGGCCGAGGGTTATGGACCCTTTTATAAAACCCCTCTTCTGCATTCTGTACGTGTTGGGTGGGCGAGGGTGCCCCCAGATGGCGGGAAAACCTAGTGGGTTTTGGTAGAGAGGTTCCACGTGAGGGAAAGACCCCTGGGGGGCCCAGGGAACCTAAAATTTCCCCATACTGGGGGGACCAGAAGCCGGGGCCCAGATTTCCCCGGGAGGGTCGTGCAAAAAGGCCCCCATGGGGGGCCCCCAACCCCCAGACCCCAAGGGGAATGCCCCGGATTTATTATTTTCTGGAGATGTAAGCGCCTGGGAAACCCCAAGGGGACTGCTCTGTGACACCCCCCGCATTTTCCCCTCTTTGTGCTCGCCGTGTAACAATGGGGGGGGAAAACCCCCAAAAGTGAAAAAATCAAAGTGAAGGGCCCCAATGGTCCCCCCAAGGACTATTGGACTCCAGGAATTTAGTCCCCCTTTTCTCAGCCTCGCTCCCAAATTTGTTGGTCCCTGGGAAAAAAACTGGGAGACAACATGTATCCCCGGGGACCCCAGGGTTTACCCAGGGGCCCAGGTTAACCTCGAGACGGGTTTTTGGGGTACCATATCACACCATGTAGGGTCGTGCAAGGCTTATTACACGATGTGATTGTGGGTCGTGACTGCCCTTTATTCTGGAACCTGTAGCGGAAACCCGCTCTGCCAAGTCACCCAGGGTCCCCAGACAAGGCTGCTTGGGGGAACGAAGACCCCAGAGTTTCCTTTCTCAGTCATGTTGGGGGACAATGGGGAAAAGGGGTTTCCTCAGAAGGAAACTGTCCCTGATTTGGGGGTAACAAGGCAAAAATTCTGGTACCAACCCAACTCTAGGCTTGAACCTTAAAAGGGGCACGGGGAGAATGGGGACGATCCTCAATGGGGTACTTCAGGGGGTCAGGAGCAGAGGACCAGTTTCCACACTTTTCCCTGAATCACGATTTATTATCCCGGGTGACCAAAATCAGGGCGATGGGGTGGAGCATTATTAGTTCTGGACCCTTAAGTGTAGGCCCTGGATATGCCCACCCCCATATTTTGGGGGTCATTTAGGGGCAACAAAACGCTCTAGAGAGTGTTAAAAAAAGTTTCTATTGGCCCGGGTGTTACCGGGAAATTAGGGATTTCCCCAAATCTTGCCCCATTCCCCATTCACTTCCCCGGTAACCCATTTCCGTACCCCTTTTCCCCATTACCAACTTTGGGCCCCCTTCGTAGGATAGTGATGGTTTGGGTGGGCCCTTTTGGAAGCAGCAAGAGGTCATCAGTACATCTTGGTCATTTTTAAATTATGCCCCCCTTACCTGAAGCCATTCCCTACGGACCCCCATCCCAAAACATTGCAAGGGAGCTGCTTACGCTTCTCCAAACGGAATCCCAGGAGATCTTGACGGATCGGGGAACCCCATTCAGCAAAGGTAATGAGGGAGCTGGGGCAAAGTGTTGAAGGTTACACAACTGCAATTTCAGTTTCCTCCTCAGCGGAGGGTCTTGTTAAGTGTTTTTAATAAGACCTGAAGGCCATTTTTTGAGGAAAAGTGGTAGAGAAAGGGGGAGGGCGAGACTGGGACGGTCTTTACCATACTGCTGTCTTGATTAGAGAGGTACCCCAAATCCCCCAAGGGTTTTCACTCTTGAGCTTCTGATGGTCAGCACCCTGGGTCTTTGTTTTGGGCAAAAAGAAATTGAGGAGTGGGTCACCCCCTATAAGAGCGTAGTGAAGCTTTGGCCCAAATGCAGGAAAGGATGCCCAGAGGATCCCCAACTCAAGGAAAAAATCTTCTCCAGGGCACAAGAAGCCAGGGCCCGGTTTTATAAAAGGTCAGCCCGGGTCAGGCATTTTTTTCCCCGGGGAAATAGGGTACTAGTATTTACCCACCGTTTTAAAGCAAGTTCCCCCCCTTTTGCAGGGGGCCCTAAAAAATATGGAAAAGGTGGGGGGAGGTTTAAATTTTAAATTCACCCCCCATGGAAAAGGAAGCCCTTCCAAATTTACCATGTCAAAAAGGTAAAAAACCCCCGGAAAGTGGGGAGACCCCCCATGAGGTTCCCTCCCGGGACCAAATTGGTGACCGACAGAAGCCGAAAATCTCAGAGACCCTGTCCCCCCCCCCAAAAGCAACAATGTGAGAATACCCCAGGGAAAACAAGACCTCTTCAGGGGAAAAACCCCGGGCGCACCAATGTGATAGAGGAGGGATTTCCCTTTGACCCCCCTGTAGAATAAAACCCGAAACCCTTTGGATCCCTAGGCCCACCGGGAAGTCATTTCTACAGAAAATGCTAGACTTGAGAGTGACGGGGTAAAAGTGGGGGTCAAGCCCCATCTTTGTTGTGCCAAAGCAAAACGGGGAATGGAGGTTCTGAAACCTACGCAGACAAAAATAAGACCCAAATGGATACCCCCCCCCGGGTAGGCCTTAAATTGGCAATTAGGACCGGAAGGTATTTTAGCACCCTTGACCTATAAAGGGATATTGGCAGTTTCCCCCTGTCAAAGGTGCAAAGGAAAAACTTTTCTTACTCCTGATGGGTTGTTGCCAATATTCCAAAGCCTTTGGTTTGCAGGGGGCCCCCGCCACATTTCAGAGGGTCATGGATCAAGTCCACATAGGAGGTATACGGCTGCGTACCTAGATGACATTTGTTCTTTAGTCAAAACGGGGGGAAGTCACTCGGAAAAGTCCAGGCCGTAATGACCCTTAAAGGGAAGCCAGTTTTACAATAAACCCAAATAAATGTGCCTTGGGGATGGAGGAAACCAGGTACCTAGGGTACATAGTGGGTCAAGGGGAGATTAAACCACAACTTAACAAGGTAGAGGTGATTCAAAAGTGGCCCCGCCCCCCTCAGCAGGAAGCAGGTCAGGGCCTTTCTGGGGATTGTAGCCTACTTAGAAAATTTTAAAAACCCAAATTTTGCAGAAATAGCTTCCATTGGGCTGCTAAACCAAAAAGGGGACAAAACAACCATGACTAAGTGGTCCCCAGAGGAGGAAGCCCTTCCCGGGGGTCAAACGGCCCGTGTAGGAAACCAGTGTAGTAGTCCGGACTCTCCCATGAATTTGTGTCCGTCCAATGCTTTTGATGTGGGCTGGACCGTTTAAAGTCCCAGGTAATGAATGAGGAAGAGCAAGGTACCCTAGAAATTGTGTGTGTATATATACATATATTGAACACAGACCCAACACACACTTAGGGCGAGTTCACGTGAGTTTTTCGACACTGGAAGTGTCGTTTGCTTGTTGGAAATTCGGAGCTTGCAAACGCAGAATTCCAATGAGCAAGTGACCCAGACTGCCCGGACAGATTTTCGCCTCCTATCCTTTGTGTGTTGGCGTAAAAAAAACTCAAAAAATTTTTCCTTAGGCGTGACAGTAAGTCGGAAAATACTAAGCAAAATCTGTTTTTAAAAACAACGACACTGATTTTACATGAGATAATGTAAACAGTTTCCTGTTGATTGACCCCAGTTCAGCTCCAGTATCAGTATTCATATCTTCTGCATTAATGGTCACTTTAGGTATGTTCAAATAGCATATAGCGGGGCGTACTTTGCACTTTGCTCTATGCCTGGGATTTCGGAAGTACGTGCTGGCCAGTCGACACTTCTTAAATGCTGCGGGGTCGGTCTCATTCACTTTTATTTTCCCCGGCACTACTTAAAGGGGTTGTCCACGCGATTGCTTTTTAGTTAAAGATCTTGCAAAAACAAGTTCTTTGAATATGTGTCCTTAAACATGTCCTCCCTATTCTGAGATATCCCCCTTGTATGGGGTCCGTAAATCTTTAGATCCTATAGCTACAGACCTGGTTGATCTCTCCCGTTAGGCTGCCCACTGGGTTTCTATAGCTCAGACCTGGCTTCCTTTCAGCCTAGTAGAAGCCAGTAAAAAACGCCTTTAATTCAAAGTGAAAAAAAAAAACAGGGAAATGGGTTAACTTCCCCCTCCTTTTCTTTGCCCTTCCCACTTACCGTATTCTCATGCTTTCATATGGATTTTTTTTTTTTGACGTGGCTATAAAAATGGGGGGACCATCCCCCCCCAGAAAAATGGGGGCCAGTCCCCCCCCCATACCCCTAAATTAACCCATGACCCTTAATGCCCCCCTCTTTTAATGCATTAGGTTTAATTAAAAGATCAACCCTCTATGGGGAAGCCTTAAACCAAATTGAATAAAAAAAAAAAAAAAAAAAACCTTTCAAAATAAAAAAAAATAAATAATAAAAAAAAATAAATTTTTCCCCCAAATTCCAAAAAATTTTATTATTAAAAAAAAAAAAACTTGTCCCCCAAAACTGACATGCAAAAATTTGGGGTTTTTTCATTTTTTCCTCAAAAGGGAAAAAAATAAACAAAAAGGTACTGTATACCCAAAAGGTAAAAAAAAATAACTTTTTCAGCCCCT
>JAODAL010080912.1:0-12079 GCA_025379985.1 Phyllomedusa bahiana | reverse complement strand
GTAATTGGTTTTGATAAAAAAAAAATTTGAGTTTAACATGTGATAGGCAAAATCACAGACATGTGTTTCCGCCTAACAGAGTAAATATTACATCTTTGTAAACCTAATTGGTTACATAGTCCAAACAAAGGAAGCGATTTGAAAATTTTGGAAATTTAAAGGGAAAGACCAAAAGCATGCGGGTTCCACTGACAGGATTATGCAGAAACATTGAACATCTTAAACAGGGTTCAATTTCAAATAAAAGGAATACTACGGTTAAGCAAAATGAGATACCGTCCCATCCCCATTTGAAGTGAAAAAATCTGAAAATGGCGTTTCCCAGCCCCTTTATGACAAAAAAAACATGGAAGACCAGTTCACGACAAAAAAAAACCCTAAACAAGAAAGACACCCTCACAGATGACGGGGGGGAAGGGAAAAAAAGGGGAAGAATGCACGCCCTATCCAAATTGTGGGTTGTATTAAACCTATTGGTAGGGGGGGTTAATCGCCCCAGTGGTGGCGATCAACCGGGGGGGATGACTCAGGAAGTTTTAGGACTAGCAAAAGCTAAGAACACCCTTAGAGGGATAAAAAGATCATTGGAAGTCTTGAACTGTTCCGGAACCAAACGGCGACATGAAGAATTGGCAGGGGTGTGGGAGTCAGCTCCCCCATTTTCTGCATGGAATCAATTGCATACCATCCCCCAATGAGGGGGGAATGGGATTTCCATTTTTTCTGGTAGGATGGATTGGCGCCCGAGTAAGTAAAGAAGGAGGATTTCCTAAACTTTTTGTGGGATGTCCCCCAAAAATATATAACAATAGGGTCTGGAGAGTTGGGCCCACACCCGTCACTCTTTGATTATCGTCAGCATTGCGGGCCCGAATCCCCCAAACTGCGGAAACCCCCAGATTGCTGCTGGTGCCTCTCCCTCCCCATCTCCAGCACTGATCTGATACTGACGGGTACCATTTTTGAAAAACCCAGGGGAAACCCTTTCCATTGGAGAGTATTTTGTAGGTTTTTGATATCCGGGCTTTTATAGCCTTTTGATTTAGTTTTAAAAATTTGGGAAGGGGTCGAAAAGGATGTACAATTCCCCCCATTTTACGGCCAAAACAAAAGGGGTTGGGGGGGGGGGGCAGAAGGGGGCACCTTATCTAAACCCAAAAAGGGCGTTTGGGGGGGCTAGAGTCCGCTAAAACAAGTTTCTCAAAGCGGTAGGTGGTCTTTTCAGGGGCCCCTGGATTTTTATTCTGTCAAGAAATGCGAAACTGAAAGTGTTGGAAAAAAGCCCCGGGGTACGCTTTTCCCGCGAGGATGTCTGGTAGTTTTTCGGTCCCCCCGCTTTATGACTTGCGGAAAACGAAAAGTTCCTTCTCTTTGCCCCCCAAAAAAGGGAAGGTCGAAGACCCCCCAAAGGGGGGAAATCGGGAAACCCAGTGCCGGGAAAAAGGGGCCCCGATCAATAAAAAAAAGGGGGGCCTTCTAAGCACAAAGGAAAGACAGGTGTGTTAGTACTGAAAGGGGATTTGGTAAATGGTTATGATTCTTAGAAGTCCAGACCCGGGGGGAGCACTCCCAGGGAAAAGGGAGCAAACTTGCTGTCACCCCGCCCCCATAACCCCCTATTATGACCCAAAGCCTTTGGGGGGAACGGATGGGCTGCTCCCAAAGGGAAATAATTTAAAAGCCCGGGGGAAGCCCCACCCCCCCAGGCCCCCTTTTGGGTCAAAATTAACACATCATATGAATTTGGGCTTGGGGTGGACCACAAAAAGGGCCGAGAACCCACCCCCAAATTACTTTTCCCAAAACGGGGTGGGGGGAGGGCCCAATGGGGAATCGTTTGAAAAAAAATATAAAAATTTTCGGGGGGGACTGCCCATTTTAAGTCCCTTGATTTGCCAAACCTGAAAAGGGTTTTTTTGGGCCCCGGGCCCCTCTAAGACTTTAGTAGTTCGAGAAAGCAGGGGTAAAGTTTTTGGGGAAACAATTTTTTTAAGTTCAGGGGGGAGATACTTACCCCAAAAAATACGTTTTTAAAAACCCCCCCCGGGGCCCGGGGAAAAAGGGGGAAAAATTTGGGTTCGGGGGGTTTTTTTTTCCCTGGGGAGAAGCCCCCCCTTGGGTCCCTTTAAGATTTGGGGGGCATTCATTTTAAATTTTTGGGGACCTTTCCCCCCAAACTCTTGTTTCACTTTTTTTCAGGGCCGGGGGGTGGGGGGGATGTGAGGTTTTAAAATTGAGCCCGTAGGGTCTTCGGGCAAATTTGCCAAGCTTTGTATTTTTGTGCCCCAATGTGTTTTCCCCCTTTTTTCTTGGTCCCCTTTGATAGGGGGCCCAAACAATTTTCCCCATGATCAATTTTTTAAAAAACAGTGGGGAAAAGGGGGAAACAAACCCTGCCGGGGTTCCCCAAAAAAAAAGGGGGGAACCCGATTGGGAAGAGAAAACCCTTTAAATTTTTTTATTTTTCCCGGAAAAAAGGGGAAAAGGGGGGGCGGAAATTTTTTGGAGCCCCGGGAAAGGGGCCCAAACCATGTGGGGGGGGTTTTGATGCGGGGGAAGGGCCCAGGGATACCCCCTGTCGAAGGTTTTTCCCTCTGCATCGACCCGCGGGGATCACAAAGGGGGGTTTTGTTTTGGTTTGGGGCCCATGATGAAAAAGGGTCTATTTTTGATAGTATTTTTTTTGGTGCCTTTTTCCCCTGGCAAAAAACCTTTCCCTGGTCAGGATGCAGGGGGAAAAAACCCGAAAAAAAAAGGGTTTTTTTGACCCGATTAGCAATCAATTTTTGGCATACTTTTTTAATGTCGACATTTAATAATGGAAATGGGACAATAACTGCTTCCCTTATTGAGGATTTTTCCCTTTGGTTTGGGAAAACACGGGAAAATTTTGGCCAAATGCCTGAGGGGGGAAAAGGGCCCTCGGGGAAAAAATGGCTTAAATGCCCAAAAAAAGGAATGGGGGGTCGGTGGTCGGGGAAAGTTTTTTAAAAAAATTGGGGGAAAAAAGCCTTGGGTCCAGGATTTTTTTCCCCAAAGGCAAAACCCCCAAAATCACCTCCCTCCCGGGCAGTTTTAAAAGGGCTTTCCAGGGGGTTTGGGGAGATAGAAGATGGGTTTTTTGCAAAAGGGGGGGTGTTTTAAAGGGGAAAGCCGGGCCCAAATGGGAAAACCCAAAAAATGGGGGGGGGATTTTAAAAATTTTGGGATTAGTATTTTTTTGAAACGTGGCAGTAAAATTTTTTTTGGGGTCCCTGAAACCACAAAATCTTTTAAGGTTTTAAAGGGGCAAAATGGGGGGAACTGGGGCCCCCGGGGGGGCGGGGGCCCCTTAGCAAAACTTTTGGGCCAAACATTTTTCCCATACTAAAAAATTATTCTCCCAAAAGGGTGGAGAAAACTGCCCCAAGGGGGGGCTCAAAGAACCGTTTTTAAAACCCCGACAACCGAGCTTCCTGCGGGGTTTTTCCGAGTCCCCAAGGAGGGGAGAGGACCTCTGCTTTTTTTAAAAGTAAAGGGAACACTCCCTTGTTTTTAATGACTTCTGGGGGGGGCCCCCTAAAATTTCGGGGGGGCCCCCGGGGGGCAGGGGCCCTACCGGGCCCCCAAGGGGAAAGAAGGGGCCCTGCTTTTTCCCCTGTAGGGGGCCCAAAAAAAATGATCTGAAATAAAAGGGATTTAAAAAAGTTCATAAAAACTGGGGGTTTTCTGTCCATCCTGCCCAAAAAGCAGCTAAAAAAAAGGGGCAGTTTTTTTTTGCCGTGTTTTTTGTTTTTTTTAACCCCTTTTTTTTGGGGGTTTTCTTTAAAGGGGCCTTTTTTTTTTAAAATGTTGCTTTTAAAAATTGGGGGCCTTTGGATGAAAATTCCCAAACCCTAAAAAGGGGATATAAAGCCCCCATTTTTTGTTTTAAAAATGTATTTTGTAGTGGGTTTTTTGGTTTTTTGGGGGCAAATTAGTTTTTTTTTTTGTTTTTGGGACAAAAATAAGTTTTTTTTTTATGGATTTTGGGCCCCAAAAATTTTCCCTTTTTTTAAGGGTTTTTTGGTGCTAAATCTGTTTTTTTTTTAAATTTTTTGGTGCTAATAAAGTATCTCATGTTTTTTGAAAAAAAATAAGTTTTTTTTTTAAGGGTTTTTTGGTTTAAAAAAAGTTCCCTCGCTTGGGGACCCCAAAAAATCCCTTTTTTTTTTTTTTTTTACAGTTTTTGGCACAAAAAATGTTTTTTTAAAAACATTTTTGGGGCCCCTTTAAAAAATTTAAGAAAAGGTTTTAAAGGGGAAAAACAATCCGTAAAAAAAAAGGGATTTTGAAACCACAATCCGAAAAAAAATGTTTTTTAGGTCAGGAAAAAGGGGAGAATTTATTGGGGGCCAAAAAATCTTTTCAAAAATATTTTAGTCCCCAAAAACCGTAAAAAAAAAAAATTTTTTTAGCGGCAGAAAGAAAGTTAATTTTTACGCCAAAATTTGTAAAGGGGGGGAGTATTTTGGTCCCAAAATTTTAAAAAAAATATTTTTAGGGGGGAAAGGGGAGGGGAAACTTTTTTTACAAAAATTTGTTTCCCTTAAAAAAAAGTTTTTAGTCCCCAAAAACCTAAAAAAAAAAAAAAATAAATAGGGGCGTCAGAAAGGGAGGGGGAAAACCTTTATTAGCCCCCCAAAAAATTTTAAAAAAAAAAAGGATTTTTTTTACCCCCAAAACCCAAAAAAAAGAAAATGATTTTCCCAAAAAAATCCAAAAAAAAAACGATTTTTGGTGTCAAAAAAACGAATAAATTTTTTAGCCCCAAAAAAAAAATTTTAAAAAGGGGTTTGTCTCGCTACAAAAAAAAGGGGTTTTTAAAATTTTTAGGGAACCAAAAAAAAAGGGAAAATTTTCCCCAATAAAATTGGGTTTTGTTCCTCTTTTTTTTCCCATAAAGGAGATACAAGTAAATTTTATTACCCCCCTTTGGCTTTTTCATTTCCCCTCATAACGACCTGTAAAAAATTTTCCCCCCTTTTGTTTTTTCAAGGGGAATTTAGCAGGGGGATGATTCAACACACAGGCCCACGGAAAGGGCCTTGTGCCACCCAAGAAAAAAAGTTTTTGGTTTTTATTTTAAAATAAAAAGAACGAAATTTTTAAGGGCTTTTTTTTTTGGGGACCCGGGATAAAAACTTTCCGGGTTAATAGTTTGGAAGCAAAATCGGATCAAATTTAAAAAAACTGAAAGAAGCAGGGGCTTGGACCCTTTTAAAAAGGGCCCCTGAGCTGTATCCCCAAAATGAGTCAGTTGAACCGGAAGGGGCGGATTTATTATGCATTCTCTGAAATTTCAAAAGGGGAAAAAAACCCCTTTAAAAAAAGGATTTTAAAACCCAAAATTCATAAAAAAGGGCCCCAAAAAGTCCCCCGCTAAAAGATCCTGTAGAAAATTTAAACTCCCCTGCTCGGGGTTTTTAGAACTTTTTTGCAAAAAAAGGGGATCGGGAAAAAAAAAAACGAGCAAAAAAAAAGCTCGGTAGAGGGGGGGGGGGGGGGGGGGGGGGGTGGGGGGGGGGGGGGGGTTTACATTAAGTCTATGGGGAGAGAGAACCTAGTTCTCTATGAGAATTGGATTACTGTGATGAAGGGCCGTTTCACCCCATATTTTGCGCATGGCCCGGAAAATTTTGGGACGAAATGGCCCCATTTTAAAACCGGTGAAAATGGGCCTAAAGGTCTTGTTGCCCTTGGATTCCACGGCCCTTTTTTATGGTCAAAAATCAGGCAAAGTTAATACCCAGGGAGGGGGGTTTATGGGCCCTTTTTTTACCTTTTTTTTTCATGAACAAAAAATACCAGTAAATGTAATCTAAAAAAATCATTAAAGAGGTTTTTCCACAAAATAAAATTGACGCGGGAAGTTTGTAAATTAAAAAAAAAAACCTTTTCCCATTATTTTTTATTACAATTCTGCTCCTTTTTTGTTTTAGTGCTCCTTTATGAATCATTGTTTTCCTGTCTCCGGGGATAGACCCGGGCTGAGGCTCCCCATCCTGGGTGCAATTTTTCAGAACACCCCTCCCCCTCAGGGGGTATGAGTGTTTAAAACCCCCAGGGCTGTCCACTTATCCGCCTCTGTACTCCTTAGTAATCACACACATCATGTGAGGGTGTTCCTTTTCCCCGGTGCGGTCATTTTTATCCGTCCCCTGTACCCCCAGTAATCACATCCATCACTGCTAGCGGTGTTCAACCCGGTGTGTCTTTCTCCGTCCTTTACTCCTTAGTAACCCCAAAAAACTCATGTGAGCAAGGTCAAAACCAGTGCTGTCATTTACTCCCCCTCTCTGTACTCCTTAGTAAAAACACAAATTTTTGTGTGGGTGTTCAACCCCCGGTGTGCATTCCCTTTTTTCCCCTCCCTTGTTATCCTTAGTAATCCCTGCATCCCCCTGCTGTGGGGTTTCAACCCCCCCCCGGGTGCTGCTTTATCCCCTCCTCTGTCCCCCTTAGTAATAACACACCTTTCTGCTTTTTGGGGAGTGTTAACCCCGGCTGTATTCTCTCCCCTCTTTTCTCCCCAGTAAACAATGCACTCACTGCTGTGCGAGGTTGTTTTAACCCCGGGGTGTATTCTACTCCCCCCTCTGTCCCCCTTAGTAATCACCAAACTTATGCTGAGCGAGTGCTCAAAAACCCGGTGCTTTGTCATTTATCCATCCTCTGTTCCCTTTGTAATCACACACACTTCTGCTGAGCGAGGTTTTCCCCCCCCAGGTGCTGTCATTCTATCTGTCCCCCTGTAATCTTTTGTAATACAGCATACCTGGAGCATCCCCCCCCCTAGGGGTGCATTCACCCCGTCCTCTTCTCCTTAGTAATCACATGACCACTGCTGATGAGTGTTCAAACCCCCGGTGCTTTATTTACTCCCATCCTTATTTCCTTAGTAATTAGTCAAACAGACAAATAAATAATATAGGAACCTCAATCAGGTCTGTGCATTGATAAAAGAAATAAAATCCACAGGTTTGGTTGCTGCAGGGATTTGAACCGAAGACCCTTGTGCCTGGAGGTATAGTTTTACCTCTGAGCTACAATGTAGCTACTTACAGCTCTATACATTAACAGACCTTTCTTTGACTAGAGAGAGGAAAGGTCTGGTGATGTCATCCACCTGGGTCACATGATCTGCAATTCAAACAAGTCACTCATGCCCCCTTCTGAGCGCACAGAGCTGAAGAGCTGGATGCAGGAAATGAGATGGAGGCAAAACCCCTTTAACCCCTTAAGCCGAACGCCTGAAAAGTAGTTAATGACCAGAACATTTTTTTTTAGTTTTTGCCTCCTTGCGTTCCAACAGTTGTAACTTTTTTATTTTTTCAATGATGCAGATGGACGAGGCCTCGTTTTATTCAGGACAAGTTGTACTTTATGGGGGGAATAGTTTAACTTCACTTATAAATAATTGCAGTATTTTTAAAAAAAATAAATAAATAAAAAAAAATTAATTTTTTTTTTACACCATTCACATTTCACATTTAATAACTCGTTAGATTAATTCTACAGGTTATTACGCTCGTGTGGATACCTAATATGTGTAGGGTTTTTTGTGTGTAATTTTTGCAAAATTTTTTTTTATTAAATATTTATTTTTATTTTATTATTTATTTTTTATTCTTTTTTTTTTTTTTTTTTACGCACTTACGGTTTTTTTTTTTAATCCCATGAAGGGGGAACTGTTTTAAATTTTATTTTTTTTACATGAGTAATGTATTACAATTCACATATGCTAATACATTATAATCTGTGTCAGTCTGACAAAGGCAGTGATCAGGACAGCACACAGTCTATCCCCGGTCACTGGCTTTTTACACCGACAGCCTGGGCACTTTTGGTCCCCAGGGCTGACTGTGCAAACCGTTCCCCGAGCTCTGTAGGGTCACCGGGTGTTCCGATCACCCGACAGAGCAGGGAAACCCTTTGATTGTGCTGCGGTAACGCACCGCCTCAATCAAAGGGTTAAAGCATCGGGTTGCGGAGGTTTCCTCCTCTCCCCGGTGCTCGCAGGACATGCTCTGGGATCGGGCCTGTGTAGTACAGTGTGTAGTACAGCCCCGGGCGCCGCAAACCCCGATGTCTGCAGCGACGCCAAAAGACGTCGCTGCAGACAAACAACCCGCACCGGCTGACGTCTAAAGTCAGCGGGCGGTCGTTAAGACATTAAAGGGGCGCTCCCGCCATAGACTTTGATGGCACAATGATAGGATATGACATCAAAACCTGTGAGGGGCAGGTCCCTCCTCTGGGATTTGCACCTATCTTGGGAACAGACCCTGAAAGTGACGGCTCAGAAGGGGAGTTCTCAGTACAGGTGAGCAGTGTATCCGGCCGTACTCAGAACTCCTATAGGACAGGGTGGAGAGTCGTGTGCAAGCGAAACTGGATCTCTATTGTGAGACAGCACTTTCTGGGGCCTATTCCAGATATCTATGGGACACAACGCTCCCCTGTACTGGGAATTCCCATAGAGGAGAATGGAGAACACCGCGCTTCCCTGTACTGGGAACTCCCATAGAACAGAATGAAGAACACACGCTCCCCTGTACTGGGAACTCCCATAGAGGAGAGTGGGAAAAACAGCGCTCCCTGTATGGGAACTCCCCAAAAGAACAAATGGAGAAAACAGCGCTCCCTGTACTGGGAACTCCAAAAGAAAAAGAATGTAGAACACAGCACTCCCCTGTACTTGAGAACTCCCATAGAGGAGAATGGAGAACAACAGCGCTCCCCTGTTCTGGAATCCCTAGAACAGAATGGAGAACACAGCGTTCCCCCGTAGGGAAACCCTCCCATGGGGAGAAGGGAAAACACACGTCCCCTATATGGGAACCCCCTTGAAAAATGGAGAAACCCTTTCCCCTGTATAAAACTCTATAAAACAGAATGGAGAAAAGGCTCCCCTGTTTGGAATCCCATAAAAGAAGGAGAAACAGCGCTCTCTTAGGGGAACCCCCCTAAGGAATGGAGAAACACCCCCTTAAACTAGGAACCCCCCATGAGGAAAATTTTGGAGAACCCCCCTTCCCTTTTACTAGAACTTCATAGAACAAAGGGAGAAACACAGGCTCCCTGTAGGAACCCCAAGGAACTGAATAGAAAACACAGTTTTCCCCTGTCTGGGAACTCCCCATAAAACGAATGGAAAACAGCGTTCCCTGTACTGGGAATCCCTGAGGGTGGAGAACCAGCGCCCCCCGTAGGGAAACCCATAGAGGAGAATGGAAACCCCTTCCCGTACTATAAAACTTAAAAAACAAAATGGAGAACCGCGCCCCTTATGGGAACCCGGAACTAAAATAGAGAAAAACAGCTCCTCCTGTACTGGGAAACCCCCCTAGGGGAGAAGGGGGAAACACAGCGTCCTGTACGGGGAAACTTCCATGAGTAGAATGGAGAACACAGCGCCCCCCTTACGGGGAATCCCATAAGTAAAAAGGAGAACCAGCCCCCCCTGTATCAGAACCCCCATAAAAACAGAAGGGGAGAAACACGCTCCCCTGTAGGGGAAACCCCCATAGGGAGAATGGAGAAAAACAGGTCCCCTTTGCACGGGAACTCCCATAGAGGGAATGGGAAACAGTGCCCCCCTTTAGGGAACTCCCAAGAGGAGAATGGAAACACAGCGCTCCCCGTATGGGAACCCCCCTAGAGGAGAATGGAGAAAAAGGGCCCCCCCTGTTCGGGAAAAACCCCATAGAAAAAGGGAAAACACAGCGCCCCCTGTAGGGGAAACCCCATAGAAAGAATCAAACACAGCGCCCCCCCTGTACGGGGGAATGCCATAGAAAAGAATGGAGAAAAACACAGGTCCCTTCGGGAACTCCTAGAAAAAATGGAAACATGCCCCCCTTACGGGGAACTTCCCATAAACGAATGGGGGAAACAGGCCCCCCTGTAGGGAACCCCCTAGGGGAAATGGAGCCCCACAGTGCCCCTGTACTGGGAACTCCCTAGGGAAAATGGAGAAACAGCGCCCCCCGTAAGGGAAAACTCCAAGAGGAGAAGGAGAAACAGGGCCCCCCTGTTCGGGGGAACCCCCCATAAACAAAAT
The DNA here is from genome assembly GCA_025379985.1 of Phyllomedusa bahiana. NCBI lineage: Eukaryota > Metazoa > Chordata > Amphibia > Anura > Hylidae > Phyllomedusa > Phyllomedusa bahiana. Next base: position 1,995 of record JAODAL010080912.1, on the reverse strand, counting down.
GAAAAACCACAGCGCTCCCCTGTACGGGGAATCCCATAGAAAAAAGGAAACAGTGTCCCTGTACTGGGAACTCCCATAGACTGAATGGAATCATGCAAGGCCTGGGGGATCTCCATTCTGATCCAACACTTTCTAGGGCCTGATCCTGAGATAGGTGCAGGACCCAGAGGTGATTTTAGCAATTACTCTCACTTTGATGTCACACCCAAGTGGCATTCCATCAATGTCTGTGGTGGGAAGACCTCTTTATTTTAGGCCTTTGGGCCCCCAATGCTTCTGAACAGGTGCTCATAACCTCCACCTTCAGTTGTATCTTTCTCAAAAAACCCCGGTTTTTATTGGTGGGACATCCTACCGCTAAACCGGCCAAATGAGGTTTTATCTGCTCTTTAGATGTTTTATTTTTCCGAGGATCTTGCAATCCATCGGCCCATACATGAGAGGTCCTCTGGGGGCGGCCGGTGGACACTATGGCTGCTCTCATGGAGGTGGCAGAGTCCTGTTTTGTTTAATCACTCCTCTTGACAGCTGGTTTCCATTCGGTCCCCTCCATGGGGATGTCCAGGTCCATGGAGCAGGATGGGTGACTCTTCCATCCTCGTCTTTTCAAGCAGAACCCCAGAGAACATTGAGGGTTTTTTAGGCATCAAATTTTAACACCCATTTTTTTTTGATTAGCACCTATTTCCCAGCCGCTGTACAGAGTCATCACTCACATGGAACCCCATCCCTATAGCAGCTCACAGTCTAAAGTCCAAAAGGATGTTTTTGGGGGTGGAAAAAAACTGGGGAAAAACCCGGAACATGGGGAGAAATACAAATCCTAAGTATTGTTTGGTGTGATTTTTACCCCAAAAACCAGGGTGCAAGCAACGTGCCAATGACTGCGCCCCCCTGCTGCCTTCTAAAACCCCTGACCCCGTGCGCACTGTGTAACCACTGACCCCCATGCTTACCCCTGAGCCAACATGTTAAACCCTTGAGCCGCTGCTATACAACACTGGGCCCTGTGGGGCCCCGTTTATCAGAGCCCCGTGCTGCACTGGTAACCCGAGCCACATGCTTACCCTGAGCCCAAATGTTAACCCTTTAGACCCTGCTGCATTTATACAACCAGGGCCACTTGACAAAGTTTAAACCACTGAAACCCAAATGAGCCATGGTTTTCACTGTGTAGCCCCGACCAAATGTTAACCATTTTAGACCATGCTGCATGATCTAACGGTGAAAACCCCAAAATGAGCACTGTGTCATTGTTTTTCATGAGAACGGAGCCACTGTGCAACCACTGAGTCATGTCTTCCTGTGAAATCCCCGAGCCAGTTTGCTGCATGTGCTAAAAACCCGAGAAACCCTGTTGTGTGAACTAACCCTGGCTAAAGGACAAATGCATAAACCTGGACAAAAATGTTGCATTGTGCAAACATGAAACCCCACTAAGCACTGTGCTAAAAAAGAGGGCACCCTGTTGCATGAACCCTGTTAACCACTGGCAGCAAATTGGGACAATGTAACTACGATCCCCGTATTACACGGAAACCATGGACACTATTTGCACTGGCTGACTATGACCACCCTGCTGCACTGTGAACCATGAGCCACCCCAAAATGCACTGTGCAACCACTGGGCCCCATGTTTCCCCTAGCCAACTGTTAACCATTGAGCCCATGCTGCTGATATAAACCCTGGGCCATGTTACAATGTATTAACCATGAACACAAACTGAGCCCCTGTTTTAACCATGAGCACCATCTAACATGAGCCAACAGTTTTAAACCCTTGGGCCCAGCTCAGATCTAAAGACTGAGGGCACAACATGAGCCATGTGTGCACTGTGCTTTCACGAGACACGGGGTGCCCTGTTAACCCTGAGCCCCCCTGGTAATGTGCTAACACTGAGTCGTGGCTGCCCTTTTGAATCCCCGAGCCTGTTGTGTGTTTCTAACCCCGAGCTACCGTGCTAAAACTGTACTAAAACCCCTGAGCAACATGTT
>JAODAL010080911.1:0-12079 GCA_025379985.1 Phyllomedusa bahiana | reverse complement strand
TTATGGGAGAATGTTTAAATGTTGGGGGTTTATTTTTCGTATAATGTGAGGGGTGTCCTGACTTCTGTGAGTGTTATTAAGTAAGGGGGTGCCCTGACTTCTGATAAAATGTGAGGGGGCCTGACTTCTGGGGATATTGTTATAATGGGAGGGGTGTCCAGACTTCGGGTTATGCTGGATATAATGTGGGGGGTTTTTCGACTTCGGGGAGTGCTGTATTAAAATGTTGGGGGTGCCCTGACTTATGGGAGAGCTAAAATATAATGTGAGGGGGCCCTGACTTTTGGAAGATGCTGGATGTAATGTGAGGGGTGTCCTGACTTCTGTGTATAATGTGAGGGGTGTCCTGACTTCTGGGAGATGCTGTATATAATGTGAGGGGTGTCCTGACTTCTGTATATAATGTGAGGGGTGTCCTGACTTCTGTATATAATGTGGGGGGTGTCCTGACTTCTGTATATAATGTGAGGGGTGCAGTCACTTTTGTGAGATACGATAGATAGATATGAGATAGATAGAAGATAGATGATATGAGATAGATAGAAGATAGATAGATAGATATGAGATAGATAGAAGATAGATAGATAGATAGATAGATAGATATAGAGAAAAAAGGAGAAAAGCGCACAATAGTGAAATATGTATAAGCTGTCGGTATTATATATATATTAGTTGCGCTCACCTCTGGGAGTTGTGCAGGTAAATGAGGCACAAATCTCAAACACGTATGATATCTCCTTAATGTCCTCCTCGTAACGGCAGCCAGGTATCCGCAGTGTGTGCTCACGGTAAAAAATAGAAATGAAGATAAAAAAATACCGGAGTTGCGGCGCTCTTAGGCCTCGTTCACACGGTTATTTGCCGCGGTTGGCGCCGTTTCTCTGTGCCGGATTTGCTCTGCAGTGCGGCTTCCAATCCGTTCCCCGTCCCTTACGGTAATCCACTGCTTCATAGAGAACCAGTGGATTCCATCGCTCCTCCCCGCTCGGCGAATCCACGCCGGGGGGGAGAAAGTGACATGACATTATCCCGGCGCAATACGCGCCGTGGATAATGCAAGTCTATGGGGCCGGGGAGCGGGCCCCCGCGCGCGGCCCCCGCCCCCGTCCCGCCCCCGTCCCGCCCCACTTTTTCACGGCGGATTTGTGAGCCGGATTGCGCTCACAAATCCGTTGGGAATAAGCCGTGTGAACAAGGCCTTAGAGGATAAACCGATTAAAACACTTTCCTTTTCAGGTTGTTTATTATTTAAAAGAGAGATTACTCTCATAGATAGATGCATAGATGCAGTATTAAAAAAGGGGATATGAACAGTGTGTGCGCTAACCACTTTAAAGAGGTACACCATCAGAACTTTGGAGACCTAAAGATTACCCCATAGATAGAATATCTGAAGAAAACCCTAATAGATTTCAGCAACTTCAGAAAAGGGAATTACATTGGATGTACACATTGAAAACTATTCAACCGCAGGGAATGAATGAAATAGTCGAACTAATCCGCTGCTAATTCGCTGGTTTTTCAACCATAGACTAGCCCTTTAGGCCCCGTTCACACGGCTTATTTGCCGACGGATTGGCGCCGTATTCCCCCGGATTGCGCTTAAATACGGCGCCAATCCGTCGGAGTCATTAGGTAATCCACGTCTCATAGAGAACAGTAAAATGTCGCTCTCCCCGTCGGCAAATCCGAGGGGGGAGAAAGTGACATGCACATTATTAGGCCGACGCGCCGTAAACAAGCATTGTCTAGGGGGCCCGGGGAAAGCGGCCCCGCCGGCACCGGGCCCCGCCCCGCCCCCGTATTCACGGCGGATTTGTGGGCTCAATACGGCCACAAACGCTTGAATAAGCCGTGTAAAAGGGGGCCTTACATGTTCTGGAATATCTGTCAATACAATAGGTTCGTATTACTAAAATATTTTATACCGTATATACTCGAGTAAAGCGAGTTTTCACACAAATATACCGAGTCACTTCTGCGCTGGGGCCTCGATGGACCGTGCACCGACAGGGACGCTTCAGCTATTTTGGCCTCAGGAGCATATACTAAATGCCGAGTACAGCCACAGTGTCCGGCGCTGCGCTGGCCCGGCACGTCCGCGTTCCCTTTTCCCCCTTTAAATCGACTCCTCCGGAGCGCACACAGGTGAAGAATACCACTGCGGGGCAGGAGTGACGTTTCCGTGCTCCGCAGTGCCACCGGCCGGCCGCGGGACTGGCTGCTGTCCTGAGATCCCGGCACAGACAGCGTGCGTCATCACGCTGCGTGCGCGGCCTGATGACGTCACCCGCCTGTGCCGGGAAGACCGAGGAGCGCGCCCGGGAGGTCGGACAGCGAGGAGGCGGAGCAGCGGAGAGCCAGGTAAGTGGTGGTTTTATTTTTTTTAAACTGCCTATACCTGCCTACAACTGCCTATACCTGCCCTATACCTGCCTACAGCTGCCTATACCTGCCCTATACCCGCCTACAGCCGGCCCCTATACCCGCCTACAGCTGCCTTTTACCTGCCTATACCTGGTATGGGGCCATATACCTGCCTATTTTCCTGCGTATGGGGCCATTACCTGCTATAAATGCTTATGGGGGACATATAACTGCCTATTACATGCCTATGGGGCCATATACGTGCCTTTTGGGACATATACCTGCCTATACCTGCATATAGGGCCATATATCTGCCTATAATTGCCTATGGGGGGGATATATACCTGCCTATGTAATTTTATTGGTATCCATTTTTATGTTTAAAATTTACCAGTAGCCGCTGCATTTTTTACCCTAGGCTTATACTCGAGTCAATAAGTTTTCCCGTTTTTGGGGGCAAAAGTAGGTGCCTCGGCTTATACTCGGGTCGGCTTATACTCGAGTATATACGGTATATCTCTATATTTATTCATGATGGGCTAATAGTTAGTTTATAGATCCCACTTACCGTATATAGATTCAGTATAGCATTTTACATACCCAGTGGACTTATATGTTTAAAAAAAAAAAAAAAATTAATATTCTTATTAAGTATTTCTTTTCAGCATACTCATTTTAGCAATATGATTGTATGGTTATATTATTCATTTAATTAAGGCCTTGCAGTTTGTGCATAGTATGAAATAGACGGCCAACTATGGATTAATTTTTCTATCAGATATTCGGACCTGTTTTAGGTTTGTTTTTATTGTATCCCTTTATATAATGTATGTGACTAGGTCCCTGTGTAAAATATGTGGTTTCATTTGCTTACGGATAAGGAACATGCAACCTGTGTTTTATATCAAAAATAGTAGCATTGGGGAAGATACAGGTTTTTTCTATTGCTAGCTAATCCAGGACTACAATTATTTAGATAGACTATTCATTTGCACTAATTGATAGTATGTATCATTATAAGGTGCAAAATTTGTAGAGAAGAGAGATATAATTCCTAGGGGGAATATTCTATATATTTTCTCTATGTTTATTTAGGAGGATTATAATAGTCTAATACTTATGTCAGCATGTAATATATACCATACTATCCAGTCTAGTGTAAAATGAAGAAATATATGTTATGGTGAGGGGTATCAATAGAGATTAAATCATAACAGATTCGTAACAACAATGGGTATGCAGTTACATTTTGCTTTATCACAGGATGTTCTAAGTAATATTTTAGTCCTTTATGTGTTTAGTGAAATAGTACGATGCTATAATATCAAGCATATTAGCAGCAACTTCCTTCTTTGATAGAGGAGGGCGATCAGGCTGAAATGAGTGGTTGGGACAAACAGGAATTCCATCATATGTCTGTCAAACATGTACAATTGGTAACAAAACATATGCACACAAGACTATAGGTGTTAAGGGAGGTTAATAAATAGGGTTAAATATGCTGAGACTATTCCCCAATTAAGAGGTGGAATACATTAAGAACGTCATACGAACGTGATCAGGATGAATTACGGCATTGGTTTATGTATGTAGACCCGGTGGAATTCACAGACTATAATCGGGAACGTTTTCAGCACGGGAATTCTAAAATGATTAAGGGATCGTTTTCATATCCACTAGAATTCAAAATGTGAAAAGGAATAAGTGATTGGCTATGTACCACGATGCAATTACTTATGTAAACGAGCTCATTATAAAAACTCGCCAAAATAACGATTCAAACTTTTACTTCTGATGAAGCGTGGGTATGCCACGTGAAAGTGTTATGTATATTGGTTTTATGAGATTAATCCTCTCTTTTAAATAATAAACACCCTGAAAAGGAAAGTGTTTTAATCGGTTTATCCTCTAAGAGCGCCGCAACTCTGGTATTATTTAATCTTCATTTCTAGATAGATATGAGATAGATAGGTATGGGATAGATAGATAGATAGATAGATAAATGGATAGACAGATGGATAGATAGGTATGGAATAGATAGATAGATAGATAGATAGATAGATAGATATGAGATAGATATTAGATATGAGATAGATAGATAGATATGAGATAGATAGATAGATAGATAGATTTGAGATAGATAGATATGAGATAGATAGATAGATATGAGATAGATAGATAGATAGATAGATAGATATGAGATAGATAGATATGAGATAGATAGATAGATAGATAGATATGGGATAGATAGTAGATGAAAAAGATAGATAGATAGATAGATAGATAGATAGATAGGGGATAGATAGATAGATAGATATGAGATAGATAGATAGATAGATAGATAGATAGATAGATAGATAGATAGATAGATAGATATGAGATAGATAGATAGATATGGGATAGATAAATAGACAGACAGATAGATAGATATATATAAAAGAAAAAAAGAGAACAGAAAGGCGCACAATAGTGAAATAAGTTATGACAATGGTTATGTGTGAATATGCCAATCCACTCACCTCTGGGAGTTGTGCTCTAGAATCCGAGGCCCCAACTCTCGTAAAAAACATGGGGGCCCGCAGGAGCTGACACAATACGGCAGCCGGGCGTCCTGGAATCCCACGTGGAAATCCTTTACGTGGTTCAATGTATAAGTACAGGAAAAATTAGGAGCGCGGCGCTCGTATATAAAGGGTGCCAAAGAGTAATTATTATTACGTATTTAAAATTTATTAAAAGGAGACATAAAAATCCATGTCACGCAAGGACACTGGATTGTAAAATGAGTCCTCTAACCCAACGCGTTTCGCATGGTAAATCCACGCTTCCTCAGGGGTACATAATGAATAGAGTTAGCGGCAAGTTTAAATACACAACAGTGCGTGAATAGAGTGACGCTGCACCGACAAGCAACCATATATTTCAGGTGTAACAAGACAACATGATCTGTGTTAAGCAACATATACTCTGGATGGACCATCCGTCTGTCAATCAATCAGATGACCTGATGATGAGCGGAAAAGGATTCCTGAGAGACAAAGTATCTATGTGTTGCTCTTCATGACTCTATGTTATCAAAACTAGGACGGTTATGTTTGGATTTTCACTAACAAGAACATCGGTAAATGCCATGTTCAAAGTGTGAATGATAAGGAAGTTTTTGGGGGAAGGGTTTTGTAAAAAAATTAAAAAGAAAATTTAAAAAGGGGCGATTTTTAGCTATACAGATAGAAAACATCCGCAAGATAAAGTGATTAAACCCAAGGATAGGGTAATGAAACCTAAGTTTCTGTGTGAAAGGAAAGAGATTCTTTAATCAACCAGGGTCTGGGATTATCATGACTTATTTAATTGAGCTTTGTGGGGGGGCGACACCGCACTGTGTGAACATTGCATGAAATGCATATCCCTAATCCAATAGACAATATAGGGGATAAACAATATAGGGGATAAAAAATACTATTATGAACAACCAACAATAACAAATAAGAACCAAAATATGCAAATAAAAAAGCAATTCTAAACCCTTAAATGCGTTAAATGATAAAAAAAATAAACTAATGGGGAGTATTTAAAATAAAAACACTAAAAATTAAAACATTATGAAACCATTGGGGTAACACCCAAAGCACTCAGGGCATCAGTACAGACCCCTTTAAAATTTCAGGTAAATACCTCCTAATATAAAGTTGCCAGAAAAAAAAAATAGACATCTACTATAATGTTGGGGATAAAGGACTATACTGATAGAATTGTCTATTGAAAAGTTGTAAAGGAAAATGATTATTAATGATACAAGAAAACATTCTTGTCAGAAAAAAAATAAACTATTTAAAGGATTAGTTCAACAACGTCGTTGAGCCCCTGTGGGTGCACCGTCTGAAGACGGTACATCCAATACAGCTCACGACGTTGGAGCTGTTGGAATCTGTTAGAAATATCAGGGGGAATAGTGTCAATTGGAATGATTGATAAATCAGAGAAGTTGCGTTTATGCACTTCATTGAAAATGCTTTTACCTCTGTTTAGGGCCCTTTTTTAAAATACAACGTGGCCCCTCATCTCACCCCTTTAAAGGCAGATTGTGCCCCCACGTATTTTTAGTTGCATTTACCAAATTTCATATATGACATATTGGATTTGCAGGACAAGGGAAAAATTAAAAAAAATTCTTCATTTTGTATGCTGGAAAAGACTTTTTTTTTTTAATAATACTTTTGCAGCACAAACACCCTTTTGATTCACATGGAAAGCTACCTTTAGAACCTATGATGTCACTGCTACTATTGTCCTTATTTTTGATCTTGCTGGGCGCTAATATCCCTTTTAAGTTGGGAGCTCTCCTGAATATCAAACCTGGTTGGTTTGGAGCTGTTGAACCCAATACTGGGTCGCTTTGAATAAGGTGCCAGTGTTTTTTTAGGACTTTTTTGATTTCTCCATGCGAGGAATTGTATTGGGTAATAACTGAATGGTCAGCAATGTTGTCTGTGGTTTTCAAATCAGGTTTTTTTTCCAAACAATCTTTTTGTTTCAGTGCTCGAGTTCTTGTAAAAGCATCTGTCAGTAAGGTAGAAGGATACTTCTTTTCCTTAAATCTCTCTTGTAGAACCTTAGCCTGGATCTCAAAGGTCTTTGTGTCCGTACAATTTCTGCGAATTCTTTTTAGTTGGCCGTAGGGGATATTGCGGAGCCATGATTTATGGTGGGCACTACTGAAGGTGATAAAACTATTAGTGTCAACAGATTTGAAATGATTAGATGTAATGAACTGGCCTGAATGATACGTAATATTCAAGTCTAAAAAATCTATTGCGGTGGGGTTATGTGAAGAAGTGAACGAGATCCCAAAGCTATTACTGTTGATGTGATTAATGAAAGATGTTATAGTGTCCACTGGACCTTGCCAAATAATCAACAAATCATCGATGTATCTTTTATATAAGAAGATGTGATCATAATGTTGGTACGAATAAATGTATTTGCTCTCAAAAAGACCCATGAAGAGATTCGCATAGGCAGGTGCCAGTTTTGTGCCCATTGTGGTACCCCTTACCTGCCAATAGGTGGCGCTGTTGTAATTGAAAAAATTATTTTCAAGAACGTGTCTAAGACATTTGAGTAAAAAGTTTTTGTAAGGTTCTGTAATTGAGTTATCGAGATCTAAAAAGTGTTTAACACAAGAAATACCTAATTTGTGTTCTATATTAGCATATAGAGAGGAGACATCCAATGTTAAAAATGTAAAGTGTTCTTCAGATTTTAAAGCGGATAAAATGGAGATCAGATGACCTGAGTCTTTTAGATAACTCTCCAGTCTTGTAACATATTGTTGGAGATGTAAATCTACAAAATGCGATATGTTACTTGTGGGAGAATTTACTCCTGAAATAATCGGGCGTCTGGGTGGACTGGTTGTGCTTTTGTGTAATTTTGGTAAATAATAGAAAAAAGGTATACTTGGTTCCTTGATATACAGAAATTGTTTGGTTTTGGTGTCTATGATGCCCTCAGAAAAAGCAGATTGGACCAAATAATATAACACTTTCTGTAGTTTGGTAAATGGATCAACGGAACAAATTCTATAATAAGAGTTATCAGACAGTATGTTTAAAGATTCTTTGTGATAATCAGAATAATTTAGCAGGACAATGCCACCCCCTTTGTCTGCTGGACGGATAACTAATTCTTTATTATCCTTTAGAGTTTTTATTGCTTTGGATTCTTCAGTAGATATATTGGGGTTACTTCTAGATGGTTTGATTTTCTGTATGTCGGTCAATACTAAATCTTGAAAGGTTTTTAACAGATGTCCCTGGGAATTTATGGGATAAAAACTGGACTTCGGCTTCAAATTAAATTTATTAGTGGTAGAAGTGGTTGATTCTGTTTGAGGGAGAGGGTTAATCAAAAAGTGACGTTTGAGTGTAAGTTTGCGTATGAAATGATGGATATCTAAAAATAAATCAAATTGGTTGATCCTGTTGTTCGTCGGACAGAAGAACAGACCCTTTTTCCAGAAGTGAAGTTTCTGTTTCAGTAAGAATGTGATCAGATAAATTGAAAATTCCTTTCTCAAATAGTGTAGTTTTTTCCACTATTGGGGCTATGTTTTTGATCTTAGACATTCTTTTTTTTCTGAGGGTCCCTCCTCTACAGCCTCTATGGAATTTTTTCTTTTTGTTCCCGTTAAATTTCTGGGAGGTGGTAATTGAGGGCGGATAGAATGACCCTGTTCTAAAAAAGGAGACTGATTACTGACTGGACAAATTTCTGTCGAGGGCGTTTGAAGTATGCTGTATACCCCAATGGATTCATAATGTTTTAATTTGTAGCTGTTTTTATTTTAAATACATCACCATCTAGTTTTATTTTCCTTATGCATTATAACGCATTTAAGGTATTAGAATTGCTCGATTGTTTATTTGCATATATTGTTCTCCTATATTGTTTATTGTTGGTTGTTCATAATAGTATTTTTTATCCCCTATATTGTTTATCCCCTATATTGTCGATCGGATTAGGGATATGCATTTCATGCAATGTTCACACAGTGCGGTGTCAGCCCACTCACTATCGCATCTAATTTAAAATCATCCGAAATCTGACACGGTTTGTTTAGTAAATCTTTTCCCTTTACACGAAACTTGGGTTTAAATTACCCTACCCTTTGGGGTTTAATCATTTATCTTGGGATGTTTTCTATCTGTTACAAGACACGCACATTTTTAAATTTTTGCTTTTAATCTAAAAATACGCCCCCACAAGAAACTCTAAATTATCACTTCCATAAAACATAGGCTTTTTCCGATGTTTTGTTAGTGAAAATCCAAAAAAAACCGTCCTGTTTTGTAACTTAGAGTATGAAACAAACATAAAACTTTGTTTCCGGGAACCCTTTTCCCGCCATATCAGGTATTGATTGTTTGACAGAATGGTCCACCCAAGTATATGTTGCTTAACCGATCAGTTGTCTTTTACACCTAAAAATTTTGGGTTGTTGTGGGTGCAGGTCACTCATTACGCAGTTTATTTTTAAAACTTGCCGCTAATCTATTCATTAGTACCCTGGGGAAGGGGGGATTTCCATGCGAAACGCTTTAGGGGACTCTTTTAACAACCCTTTCCTTGCGTGCAGGGGATTTTTATGTTCCTTTAATAAATTTTAAATAGAAATAATAATTACTCTTTGGCCCCTTTATATACACGCCGCGCTCCTAATTTTTTTTAAATTTAAGATAGATGATAGATAGATAGATAGGATATGGGTTATAGATATGAATAGATAATAATGATATAATAGATTTGAGATAGATAGATATGGGATAGAAAAATATGAATAGTAGATAGTATGAGATATATTTGAGTAGTAGATAGGGGATAGTAAATAGAGAGAGATAGATGATAGGAGATAATAGATAGAGGATAGATAGATAGTTAGATGAAAATAATAGATGAGATAGATAAGATATGAGATAGATAGATAGATAGATAGATGTAGAAAATAGATAATATATGGGATATAGTAGATATAGATAGAGATAGATAGATGATTGGAAGATAGAAATATGAATAATATAGATAGAGTAGATAGATAGAAAATAGATAGTTTAGATAGATGAAGATTAGATAGATATAGATATGAGATGATAGATAGATATGAAAGATAGATAGAAAAAGATATGAGATAGTAAAATTACGGATAGATAATAGTAGATAATAGATAGTTTAAGATAGATAGAAAATTATGAGATGGGTTTGATATGAGTTAATAATAGATAGAAATAGATAAAGGGAAAAATAGATATAAATGAGTTTGATGAAGTTTGAATAATAATAAAAGGGGGATATAGATATGAGATAGTAGATAGAAGGAAGATGATATGAAAGATTAGATAGGATAGTAGATGATGAATTTTAGAAATATGAATAGATAATAGTAATAGAGTAGATTGATTGGATGATGAAGATAGAGATAGATTAGTATGAGTAGATAAAATATGAGTGATAGAAGATGATAATATGAGATAGATGATTTTGGATAGTTTTATGAGATAGAAGATAGATAATAGAGTAGAGTAGATGATTTGATAGAAGATAGAATGAAGAGTAGTTAAAATGTGTGATAGATGGGAGAAAAGGGAAAGATGATATAAATAGATAGAAGAAATTTTTTGATAGTAGTATGAGACAGATATGATGAAATAGATAGAAATGTAGATAATAGATAAAAGATGTAGATATAGATAATTTTGATATAGATAGATAGATAATAGATATGAGATGTAGAAAAATAATGAGGATAGTAGATAGATAGTATGTAGATAGATAGAGGGTTTTTCCCCCTTTTTAATCTTACAAACTAACAGTTTTTTTTTTTCCCCCCAAAAACGGGAAAACTTTGCAGAAAGAAAGTTTGTCCTCCACTTCTGAAGAAAGCACAACAGACTTATCGAATCCATAAGCAAATGGTCCCAGATCGGTGATTCCCCAAACCCCGCCCCCCCCTCCCCCCACCGAAATGTGGCCCCTGATTGCACCCCGGGCCGTGCCCCATCACATGACCCTTGACCCTCTGCCTCCAGTATCAAAGCTGATGGATTTTTCGATGATGATTTGTAATTTTTCCCTTTTTTACTTTCTGTTATTCATCTCTCAATGACGTCGCATTAAAGCTTCTTTTTCTATTAATCTGAGTTCTGTCAAGTTCCGTACAAACCTTTGTCTCTAATGAATTACAATGAGGGGGGGGCCGGTGTACTTGGAAATCTTGGCCCCCCTGCTCCCGGGGGGCCCCTAACGTGGGTTTAGAGAGGTGCAGTGAATCCGTCTGCTCCCTGCCTCTCACAGTAGGATGCAGAGGTGCAGGGAATCCCCTCTGCTCCGGGGCCCCCTACAAAAGGGTTGCGAGGTGCAGTACATCCGTTCTTCCCCGGGGACAACGCAGTAGGGTTAGCAGAGGTGCAGTGACACCGTCTCCCCGGGGCCCCATCACAGTTGGGTTTGCGAGGTCATGACACCCATTCCGGGGGCCCCCTACACTAGGGGGGGTTTGTGAGGTGCAGTGACATCCTCTGCTCGGGGGCCCCCAACCGTTGGGTTAGCAAGGGGGCGTGAAACCGCTGCCCGTGCCCCATACCAGTAGGTTAGCAGAGGTGCTACTTCTTCCCTGGGCCACTACCCGTGGTTAGCAGAGGTGCTTTACATGTCGCCCCGGGGGCCCCTACACAGTAGGGTTTAGCAGAGGGCAGGACATCTGTCTGCCCCCGGGGCCCAAACCGTAGGGGTTTCAAGGGGCAGTGACATCCCTCTGCTCCAGGCCCCAACACAGGGGGTTAGCAGGGTGCAGTGAATCCGTCTGCCCGCTGCCCATACACAGTAGGGTTGCAGAGGGCAGTGACTCCTCTCTCCGTCCCAACACACTAGGGGAACAGGGGCGTACATCCTCGCTCCGGGCCCCCCTACCAAGGGGTTTGAGAGGGCATGACATCCCTGATCCCGGGGGCCCCCTACACAGTAGGGGAGCAAGGGGCGGGACATTCGTTACTCTGGGGGGACTACCAGTAGGGTACAAGGGGGAGTGACATCCGTCTGCCCCGGGGCCCCCTACACAGAGGTTACAGGGGCAGTGACATCCGTCTGCCCGGGGGCCCTACACAGTAGGGGTTTGCAGATGCAGTGCATCCCTCATCTAAAAGGGGCCCAACACAAA
>JAODAL010080910.1:0-12079 GCA_025379985.1 Phyllomedusa bahiana | reverse complement strand
CTTCCTGTACCAAACCTCTTCAAGTTTTCTCGACTCCGAACCTCTCCCGCCTGCCCGACCTTTCTGCCTGTCTCGCCCGAACCTTTTGCTGCCTCCCTGACCTTCCCCTCCCCCACACTACGATTCTGGGACTACACTCTGTCCCCGCGCACCTCGGCCCCTCCAAGCAAGTAGCGGGGAGGAGCTGGCCTCACGCCGCCAAGCCCTCCCCTTTGCGGGGGCTCTGGTGAAAACCGGAGCTCCTTAGTTTCCTTTCCCCTGCGTGGCTTAACTATCATCGCTTGCGGGGTCCAGCGGATCCACTACCCCGCCGTTACAGTCTCTTTTAATGCACGCCAATATCCTGTTACATTAAAAGATGTCAACAAATTCATAGAACATGGCTTGCAAAACTTTTTTGGGAGAGACCCCTAAAACCGGGAAATCTACATGATAGGCCTCAGACCATCAATAATTATCGATATTGTACTTTTACAGAGCAATTGTTACTGTGCTTGGAAGAACTTTCTACTACTGATTTAAATTTGCCCCTAGGTAGATAGTCCCCACGACTTTCAGGACTTCAAACCCTTGATTTATCTGTTAAAAATACAGAATTACTAAGATCATTTTCAATCCTTAGTGGAAGGGACTTAAACTATTAAAACCGAAAAAGCAAAAGGGTAATAATATATTTAACATTTGACTTTCAGGCTCCCTATCTTACCATCCACTACAATTTTGAACGTGAATACCACTTTTATTAAAAATAGTATATGCTTACTTATGCAGATTCTTGTCATGTAACTTCATTGTTAGTGTTTTGTTCCTACAAATCAAAACTTCAAGTTTCATTATTTTGTTAATATTTTGTCAATTTACTTATGGCTTTCAACACTGGGCATGCTCTTGATCAGATTCAAGCATGTCTCAACCAAAATCTGATCTTTTCTACATGTTGCCAATGTTGGTGCATACTGGTCGACTCACTCACAGCTTTTTCTTCAACTCTACCCACAAGTGTTCGATTGGGTTGAGGTCTGAGAATTGTGAAGGCCAACCCAGCAGCTCTACTTCATTGTCATTGAATCATTTCTTTTCCAATCTCAATGCATGCTTTGGGTTGTTGTCTTGCTAGAACATTATGTCGCCCTTTTCATACCCATCCTTCTCAAGTGTATGAAGTAACTTATCTTGTAGGATACTCACATATAGCTCAGCATTGAGAAATCCATCGAATTCAATGTCTTTGGCTATGAAACAACCCCATATCATCAGGCTTCCTCCACTGAACTTGACAGTTCCTTCAATTTCTCGATCCATTAGGCCCCTTTTCTTTTGTTTCTTAAAGACCTATTTAGACCTATTTAGACCCATCATTTAAATCATCCAATCCTCTACTGTCCACTTTTCGTACTTTTTTGCGAACTCGAGCCAATATTTCTTATGATGATATTGAAGTTGAGACTTCTTCATCACCTTTTTTGGGCCATCATTCCAGACATGTGTAATGCACATTCCCAATCCAATGTCACCCCCAAAAAAGGATTTAATTTTTAAAAAAGACCTTGTGATGAGCCAACTTGTTGACTGTAATATTTTGCCTGGACGTTCACCTCTTGGCCTTTAAATACTGTAGATGGACAGACTTCATTTCACATTCTTTCAGCTGTCATGAGAGTCCACTATCTATGAACTGGATGATACTATTTCTCTTTTCTTCTTCATGGCTGCTCCTTGATTTGAACCAGTGACCTTTTGCTTGGGAATCATCTAATAACAGACTGAGCTACTAGGGAAATGTGAGAACAGGTTGTAATTTGTAGTATACAAGAAGAAAAATATTGTTCCACCACCAGGAGCAATGACAAGAATCTGCATAGCTAAACACATGCTAAATAGTTGCAAGTCAAATTTATGTATGAAATAGCCAAGATGATTATCTATAAAATGATGGGAGTCTCACATTGAAAACTGTAGTGGATGGTGAGATATGGAGCCTGAAAGTCAAAACTTCAAAACATGGTTACGCTCTTGCTTGTCAGTGTACATTACGCTGTTCCCCTTAAATCCAAATTCTTAAATTTGTCACACAAACAAAACAACTTTACAGTCTATGAAAAAATAACCAAGATATTATTATTCAAATGACAGATAAAGGGGGTTCAATTGTTATTATGAATAAGGTGTATTGTAACAACTCCATGTTGAATTTATTCAGTGATGTGTCTACATATTTGAATCCGACCCTATTAAAGTCTTTAAGTAAAAGTTAGCACAGTATTTCACATCACACAGCTCTTCTAAGCATTGGATTTTCACCTGAAAAGTTTTAGTGGCTACTCTGATGACTTGAGTCTGATGGATTGATACATTTCATTTTCTCTTTGATTCAGTTTTTGATGGTGCATAATTATTTTTTGCATGACGGATGCATTTACTTGCAACTTAAAGGAGTCTCGATGGGGGCTAAGTATTCACCTTGGTCCTCAACAATTTGGTGAATGTCCTTGTGGACTACCCACTACATAGACAATATCAAAACATAATTTGTTATAATTAAAATTTACTTTTCAAGTGGATCATTCTTATATAATGTTTTTAGATCTTGCTTTAACTGGGGTACACAACCAAGTAATTTTTTCTAAAACATTCCGTAAGCCTACATCAGGAAACACAATCTTACATTTTTTACAATTTTCTACCCATGTCATACACATAGATCTATCCCCATACGTGAAATGATGTGAAAAAAATGCAATTGTAGCAAGACACAGGACTATCAATTAGAGGAAAAACGCATTTGTCACAGGCTATGGTCTAGAGGGCATCCCAATTATATGCTGCAGAGAGCCTCTTATATTGTTTCTAACATATAAAGAGTTTAATTGATGATACATCACAGCAAAATGTAACTACAGCTAGAAAACCTACACTTGTATTGGACTATAAACACCAGTTTAAATATATTTTAGAAATTGTTCATAGGTATCTCCCTATTTTGAGAGAGCATGAGGTACTTAAAGGAATTTTCTCGCTACAAAGATTATATCTGTAATGATGGGGACTGTAAAAATAAGCCATTTTGCAATTGGTTTTTATTACCTAAATCATTTACTATAGAAGATATTAGCTAATATGTTGTCAGACGCTAAAGATGAAAGTCTTGATATCGGGCACGCCCCTTTGCTGTGATTTGGCTGCTTGATATTTAGTTCAGCCCTGGTTGGGGCATGCCCCTTGTGCTGTGATTGGCTGCCTGCACTCTCTGTGCTTATTCACCTCTGAGTTGTGTAAAAATGAAACATACGTTGGCTCTGCACTATATAAATGATATAATCTGAAAAAACACAAGCATAGTGCACACTGTAAGGCAATATATACATCAAATACAAATATCAGTGGCACACTAAAGACCTAAGCAAAACCTCAATTGTATAGAAATATTGGAAATGCAAACTGCTAAGGAAAATATGAAAAACCTGGACACCTTAGTTTACAGTAATTTTGATCAAAGATTGTATAAGCTCACCTCCCAAAACTGTCAAGGGGGACCAGAGCAGTAGTGAGTACCTACACACAATATATACCTCACAAGGCCGTCAATTCAGACTGCACTCAGTCTTTAGTGTAGGGACTCCACCTGTCAGGGATCCCCTTGACGTTTTTGGGAGGTGAGCTTAATACAATCTTTGATCAAATACCTGTAAACTAAGAGTCCCCCAGGTATTATCATATTTTTTCCTAGCAGTATGCTTTCCAATATTTCTATACACCTTGAGTTTTACTTAGTCTTTAGTGTGCCACTGATATATGTATTATATGTAATAAAAATTTGCCTTTTCAGTGTGCACCTATGCTATGTGTTTTTTCAGAATATATTTATATGAGGCAGAGCCAACGATGTTTTGTAGTTCATTAGAAGATTGGGCGAACACATTTTGCTTTCAGCCTCATCTGCCATCTTTTAAACACAGTGACAGATAATTCAATGCTATTTCCTACCTACCCTGAAGTTGTCATACTGATTGAACGCCTAGTGAGGTAAAAATTTATTGTAGGACTCGCCTGCTCTGGGAACCCCTACTGTTTTGGAGGTGAGCTTAATACAATTCTTTGATCAAATACTGTAAACTAAGAGTCCCAGGTTTTTTTCATATATTCCTTAGCAGTAATTGCATTTTCCAATAATTCTATACACCATGAGGTTTTACTTAGCGTTAGCCGTGCCAACTGATATTTGTATTAGGTGAAAAAATGAAAGTGAAACTGGCTTCCCCTTATTGCCACCTAATTTGTTCCAATCAAGTAAATTGCCTGTAATATGGTTACACTGCAAATTTTTCTATAGGTGTGGTTCGTACCCATATAAAACCTGTATCTTTGCCTTGCCGTGTAAGAGATTTTAAACTTTTCTCTCCACTTTATTTTTTCATTTTGTGGCAGTAAAATCAACTGCAACTCACAAATCCATTGAGTTAATGCAATATGTACTTCATGTAATCTCCTTTATGTTGGTTGTACTATACATAAACTTAAAACATGGATTTTAGAACATCTTAATGACATCATCAACACTTCCACTCGAGTAAAATGTAATGCTGCAAAGCATTTCATGGAATGTCATAACTCTAATACATCTTTTCTAAAATAAATTTGGGATTGAAAGACTTATGAAACCAGGTTGTGGGGGAGATTTGGAATATTGGTTACATGAGAGAGAGGCCTTTTGGATAGTCATTTTGGATACCACTTTCGCTAGGAGACTCAACCATAGGAGAGAAATTATGTTCCATTATGAATTGCTACCTTTCTGTGCCATCTTTTTCCTTTCTTTTATTTCCACTGTTTACATAACAGTTATGTAATCTTTTTATTCTCTTGAGCGTATTGGTGAGATGCACACTTTGTGGTTTGTAATTAGCAAACTCATGTAATTTTTTTTGATGTAGGGAGCCATAAGTTTTATCAAAGAAATTATCCCTTTTATAAAGACTATTCTTTTTTGTTTGACTATATATATATATATATATATACACACACTGGCCCACTTTATAGGAACACCATGCTAGTAACGGGTTGACCCCCTTATTCCTTCAGAACAGCTCAATTCTCCGGCATAGATCCACAAGGTTGTTGCAAACGATGCCAAATTGGTACCAAGGGGCCCAAAGAGTGCCAAGAAAATATTCCCCACACCCATGAACACCACCACCACCAGCCTGAACCGTTGATACAAGGCAGTATGGATCCAAGCTTTTCAGTTGTTGACAGGCCAAATTCTGACCCTACCACCGATCCGAATGTTCGCAGCAGTAATCGAGACTCACAGAGCCAGGCAACGTTTTTCCAATCATCTACTGTCCAATTTTCGATGAGCTTGGGCAAAAGGAGCCTCCAGTTGTCGTTCTTAGCAGAAAGGATGTGCACCCGGTGTTGTCTTCTCGCTGTAGCCCATCTGTCCTCAAAGTCGGCCGAACTGTGGCGTTCCAGAGAGCTCTTCTGCCTACCTTGTTTAACGGGTGGCTATTTGAGTCACTGATGCCTTTCAATCACTCAAACCAGTCTGCCCCTTCTCCCTTTGACCACTGGCATCAACAAGGCATTTCGGTCCCACCAGCACTGCCGCTCACTGGATGAGTTTTTTCTTTTTCGGACCATTCTACTGTAAACCCCTAGAGATGGTTGTGCCCGTGAAAAATCCCAGGAGATCACAGTTTCTGAAATACTCAGACAAACACCTTCTGCACCAACAACCAATGCCACGATTTCAAAGCACTCAAATCACACCTTACGTTTTCTTCCCCCCCCATTCCCCCGCCCCCCCATCATACTGATGCTCGTTTGAACTGCAGGAGATTGGTCTTGACACTGTCTACATGCCCTAAATGCACTGAGTTGCCGCCATGTGATTGGCTTATTAGAGAATTTAAGGTTTAACGAGCGAGTTTGTACAGGATGTACTAAAATATTGGCCTGTGAGTGAAAATAAATATATAATATATAGTCCAAACAAAAAAAATGATCTATATATAATGTAATTATACTAAATACCGTTCAAAAGTTTAGAAGTCACATAGAATTTCCCTATATTGTAAAGAAAAGACAGTTTTTTTCAATGAAGTCTAACATTAAATGAAACAGAAATACACTCTAAACATAGTTAAAAGTTGGTCAAAATAAAGAAATACAAGCTGCAAACGACCATGATATATAAATGCAATATAAAAAAAGGTATATATGAGTCACCATATCCAGAAACCATCCCTCCAGAGGTCCAAATGGTACAATGATGTATAGCAAACTGTGTAAGAAAAACTATTGTTATATTTTGACCATGCCTATAAACACTTGTGCAAGAATTTAAGAACAGCAGAAAAATTTATGCATGAAAAAGAGAAGCTATAAAACGAACCTTCCTTGAGCTAGTTTGAGAATCTGGAATCATTACATTTGATATAGGTATCCATTAAACTCGTATAATTGCAGTAAAAGATAACTTTCATATGTAATCTCGACAGACCCTATACAATGTTCTGATAAGATGAAAGGCCAATTCCCATTCAATAAATGCCAAGGAAACTGAAGATTTCCTACAAACTGAGTGTTAATACTACTCCCTTCAGAGAAGATCAAAAACAGGCTCAAACCCAGAGTAGAAAGATAAGTTTGGAGGCCCTTCTGTCACAACTGATCAAACAAGACAAGAACATTTAGAGACTACTATTTTGAGAAATGAATTCCCTCAACGTCCTCAACAGGCTAGCTTCAAAAAAAATTTACCCGCAAAAATGCCAGTGTCTAACAACGTCTACAGAGAAAATGTGACGTCCGTGATGCTGGCCTTCAGTGGCAATATGTCAAAGAAAAATAGCCATATCTGAGACTGGCTAAAAAAAGGAAAAGATTATATGGGCTAAAAAAAACAGACATTGGACAGAGGAAAAGATTGGAAAAAAAAGTGTTAGGGGACAGACGAATCGAAGTTTGAGGTGTTTGCATCACACGGGAAAAACATTTGTGACATGCTGAACAACTGAAAAGATGCTGGAAGAATGCCTGACGCCATCTGTCAAGCATGGTGGAGGTAATGTGATGGTCTGGGTTTGCTTTGTTGCTGTTAAAGTGGGAGATTTGTACAAGGTAAAGGGGATTTTGAAAAAGGGAAAAGCTTTTCACCCCATTTTGCAACGCCATGCCATACCCTTATGGACACGTTTTGATTGGAGCCAATTTCACCCTCCCAACAGGACAATGACCCAAAGCACACCTCCAAGTTATGCAAGAACTATTTAGGGAAGAAGCGGGCCCAGCTGGTTATTCTATCTGTAATGGAGTGGCCATTTGCAGTCACCAGATCTAAAACCCATTGAGATGTTATGGGAGCAGCTTGACCGTATGGTATGCAAAAAGTGCCCATCAAGCCAATCCAACTTGTGGGAGGGGCTTCTGGAAGCATGGGGTGAAATTTCTCCAAATTAACAGCTAGAAAGCCAAAGGTCTGCAATGTTGTAATTGCTGCAAAGGGAGCATTCTTTGAAGAAAGCAAAATTTGAAGTAGACAATTATTATTTCGCATAAAAATCATTATTTTCTAACCTTGTCAATGTCTGGACTATATTTTATTCAATTTTGCAACTCTTGATAATAAAAGTCTGAGTTTTCAGGGAAAACACAAAATTGTCGGGGTGACCCAAACTTTTGAACGGTGTTATATATATATATATATATATTTTTGCAATATGAAACTATTGGGATGTATGTTTACACTGCAATAGATTTACTTACCTGAGGAGTATCTGCACATGTCATGTTTGCTGTTTCCAGTACATACCCGTAATTATTTACTGCACAGGTGTCACTCTCCTTCCATCCCAATGAGTGCTTCCAGTCATACAGTGTTTGTCTGCACTTCCGGCTTGCTGCGGTATGCTTAGCCCAGGTTTGCTCCATTCTCTTGTCGCGCAGGTGAGTCTGTTTATCATGTATGACAATTATGTTAAAGTTTATTTAAGAGATTGTGTTTGTCAGTAATTTTACCTATGACTAAGGCCTCGTGCCTGAAATGCATCGACTGGGTTTTTGCTTCCTGACTATGATGTTATTTTATTTTACAGACTAATATGTTGAAATAAAGATGATGATTTCACTACACATCTTCTCACCATTGATGTGCCGGCCCATTCTCTATATACTGGTCTACTTTATGCGCTGTTTAGAGCTGGAGATGTGCGCTAGTCTATGATCTACAAGTATGCCCAGATCCTTCTCACCAAGCGATTCTCCCAGTATTTTACTCCCCTAGGACATATGATGCCTGCAGATTATTAGTACCCAGATGTAGAATTTTACATTTATCCACATTGAACCTAATTTGCCAAGTGGATGCCCAAACACTCAGTGTGTCCAGGTCTGATTGCAATTTACGAACATCTTACATACTGTAGATTGCATTACACTACATAGCTTGGTATCATCTGCAAAAATAGAAACAGTTATATTAATCCACTCTCCTATATCATTAATAAATACTTTAAATTAAAGAGGATCCAATACTGACCCTTGGGGCACACCACTCATAACTGGGGGACCATTCAGAGTAGGAGTCATTTACCACCACTCTCTGAGTACGATCTGATAGCCAGTTTTTAATCCAATTACACACGGTTATTTCTAACCCAATAGACTTTAATTTCCCCAAAATATGCTTATGAGGTACAAATCAGGTTGGTCTGTTAACTTCCATCCTTAGTAAAACCATGCTGGCAATTACTTATAAAATTAAAGTCAGACACATATTCCTGTATATAGTCCCTTTTGAACACCTCAAACAGTTAACCCACAATATATGTTAAACTTACTGGTTTATAATTACCTGGGTAAGACCGAGAGACATTTTTGAACATGCCTTGCTCCAGTCTCCGGGCACTATGCCACTCACCAGGGAATCTCAAAATATCATGTACAGGGGCAATGAAATAAATGAGCTGAGCTCTTTAAATACCCTAGTTTGGGTGTAAGTCATCTAGACCAGTTGTCTTATTCACATTGAGTTTATTTAACTTGGTTTAAAACATTTCTACACTAAGCCAATATATTACATCAGTTGATGTATTAACAGTACTGGTACCATCCACATCTGCTCTGTCTTTTCTTTTGTATATGCAGAGCTGAAGAACCTATTTAATAGCTCTACCTTCTCCTGATCCCCTATGACCTATGGATTTTAGCTGATTTGATCAACTTTTTACAGATTTTATTAAGCTCTTTCTTTGTTATTTATTACCCTTTTAACAGAACACATATACTGCTAGATGACCCGTACGGGTACCTGACCATGTATAATGCTTTCCTTGATATCTCCAGCATTGGCGGACATAATTTCTGCTCAGAGTGAATCGTGGTTCCTCTTCAAGCATATGTGCTCCTTGACCCATGCAAGATGACGATGTCTGTGCCTGGTGGTGTGGCCAGGTTGTCTAGCACGCAGACTACGCTGATGTAAATGGTTATGAATGGTCTGATGTGACACTTGGGTGCCTCTCATCTCCCTTAAATGCTCCTGAAGTTGTGTGGCATTCATCATTCAGTTTTTCAGGGCATTGCTTACAATGAAGCAGTCATCATTGTGTGATGCAATGTTCAATAAAAAAGTCAATTGCTGCTTACCCCGAGCCAATTGCTGTGAACAAGAATCCTGTTGGATTTGAAACGCGTTGGCGTTCAATGCTGTCTGTAGTGTCCTGAATATATTTAATAAAACCGTGGATTTATTACCCGCTGGAATTTTCCTGTGCAAGGATGGAGCTATTGTGTGATGTAGCCAAAGACATCTACTGCTTTGCCTTTCTGTGACTCTTCCAGTCTCTCTGTATCTCTGTTGTAACCTGCTGATGACACCCTGCCTAAACTCAGTGGCCACTTCCATAAGAGAGCATCCTGCTTGAAGCCTCGCAATTGCAATGTACTGTTGATTAATTGCAAGGTGTTGTCTTGGTCTCATGATGTCAAAATGTGAACAACATGATGAGGAAAACTGTTTAAATTCCATTTAAATATGTACCCCCTAAATCTATAGGACGATTCAGGGATCAAACACCTGTTGTAAATGTTGCCCTTAACCTCCTTGTTAGAGATCAGCAAGTTGTGCAAAAAGTACTTTAGACAGTTGGACATGTGCTTTGTGAAGTTAAGAGATGGTCTCATTTAGTTCAATTAAAAAAAAATCAAGAAATGTTATGTTCATCCTGAAATTTCAACCAAAAGCCAAATATCCCTAACTTTTTGTGAATAGTGTACTTTCAATGCTGTTTTGCAACACATGGTGCTCCTCATCTACTGTTCTAATACACCCTCCACAGTATACTTCTCCACCTTTCAATATAGTCTGCCCCCTCTCTAACCAATCTACCAAAATTGTCCTCCCTCCTCATCCAACCTCCCTCACCTCTTCTAGAATTCTCTCCCTGAGCATAGTAGACCCTCATCCATTTAGGTGCAATTTATCTGTAGAAAACAGGGTATATCCCAATGAAAAATTATCCCAGTGCTGTCTGAACCCAAACTCTTCTGTCCTACACCAAGACTTCAGCCATGCATTTAACTTCCTGAGCTCCCTCTGTCTTTCCTGTGTAGCGCATGGCACAGGCAGCATTCCAGAGTACACAACCTGTGAGGTCCTTCCCTTCAGCCTGGAGCCCAGTTCTTTAAAACTATTCTTTAGGATCCTTCACCTACCATGTATTTTGTCAATGGCTTCAAAATGGACCATGGCAGCTGGGTCATCATCAGCCTCTACTAGTAATTTATCCATCTGTGTGCTGAAGAGACAGAAAACCATTTGGTTGAGGCAGTCTTTGCAACAAATTATTCTATCCGTATTCCTGATTAAACAATCCACTATAACCACTAACTGACTTTTCCTACTTGCCTTACCATCCCTCTGACTACTATTGCGGCTGTTATCCTGGAAGAGCAGTATCCACTAGGGTTGCCATTTCTGAGACTGATGCCTTAGCATTATCACACCACTTGGCAATTTTGCTATGAAGCTCAGGAACAGAAGTGGCCTTCTTTAATCTGGTACCCCATAGAACACCCCCTAACTTCATTAACCCAGCTACATGTCTCTATTACTCCAACCCAACATTTAACCCATTAACTGCTTGCTCATGAGAAGCAAACTCTTTCATAATTGTCAACCATCCTCAGCTTTGCATTCTGTGCCTCCAAGCTTCAACAGCAGCAACATGCTCACTTTTGTCACCCTGGACCTGCTGCTCCAGAAGTGCATACAAATGGCAGACTATGCACTGAAGAAAATTGCCAGTCATTCTGTCCATTATCCTGTTACAACAGCAATGAAGATTTGAAAAAGAATGTTTACTTACGGGTTTTCACTTCTATTTTTTTCTCCAGTTTGTTAACTTTACTCCATTTACCACTCACTGCAAGTACTTCAGTCAGAGCATGCTCAGAAGAGTCCTGGAGTGGAATTTAAGCACCTGAGACAAGTTATCCATCTCCTAATTAGATGCACAGAAGTAAGGAACAATGGTCTTTAAACTGTGTCAGTAGTTCTAGCAAAAGTTGAAAGAGAAAAGAACCTTGCTACAATCTCTATGTAACCAATTACACTGAATACAGACAACTCTGGTTTGTTAATTACACTCCGTTTACCACTCAGTGCAAGCAACTCAGTCAGAGCATGCTCAGAAGAGTCCTGAAGTGGAATTTATGCACCTGACCACTAAGCAATAAAATTTTTATAATTCCATATATAATATTTTCTACAGTGTCAAAAATAAACTTTGGCCTGCTAGGCCCTGTAGCAGCTATGTCATCTTGTTAATCTCATAATAACAAGGCCTGAATAGGCTTTACTGAAAGACTACATTTTTTCATTTTTGCAACTTTGTGTTTCAGCATTTTCACTTTATGATTTTGTTTTTTTCACTACTTCAGCTGTATGAGACCTAGATGTATAAGGTTTTACCTAGGTTTTGATCTGGTCACTGGGGAATTTGGTGACTTGATAAGTCTCGAATTGTGACAATAATAGGTTATACAGGACTAGAGGTTTTCTCTGACTCTTAGACCT